>OMNN01101595.1:0-15594 GCA_900302755.1 Chromis chromis
GGGCGTGTGTGTGTGTGTGTGTGTGTGTGTGTGTGTGTGTGTGTGTGTGTGTGTGTGTGTGTGTGTGTGTGTGTGTGTGTGTGAGAGAGAGAGAGAGAGAGAGAG
Source organism: Chromis chromis (assembly GCA_900302755.1). Taxonomy (NCBI): domain Eukaryota; kingdom Metazoa; phylum Chordata; class Actinopteri; family Pomacentridae; genus Chromis; species Chromis chromis. The sequence goes on from OMNN01101595.1 coordinate 106, forward strand.
AGAGAGAGAGAGAGAGAGAGAGAGAGAGAGAGAGAGAGAGAGAGACCAATGAAACATGCATTTCTGATATCAGAAGCATAAAGTAATCCACACAAACAAGGCAGATACAACCAAAATCTTGATGCAGGGCGTTTTCTGCAAGTCCAGACATACATAATCAACACAACAAGGCCACAGTGTAGTAGTGGCTCCCCCTGCCTGTAAAAACATGCATTAACAGTGTGATGTACATCAACAGTTATAGTGCCTTGAAGTCTTTCCTGGAGTTCTGATCATGTTTCTGATCCCCCTCTATAAGCAGATGGTTAAACCTTCTCAGCATGTTTTTATGATTAAACACACAACAGTATTTCTCAGAAGGAATTCCAGGATTTCACAGTTTTATTTTGCTCCAGGGTATATACACAGTGTATGTGATGAAAAGTTGTGAACATTAAATGTAACTTTTTTTTTTAACCAACAAAAGGATGTTTTCAAAGCAGCCATTTTTGATGTGGGAAACTGAATTCTTTGAACCTGAATTACCAGAAATCTTCGTACAGATGTACAATATCACAAAAATGCAGTCATGCAATTTTCCAGTAAAATGGTCCAGATGTTAAAAGCTTCGGTCAGGCATGTGTCTGTTTTTGTGTGGGAGGATGGGAGGTTATATGTGTGTGTACATGTGTAACTGTGTTGGGAGAGATGAACCACAAGATAACAGAGATGCTCATTCTGACCGCTGACCCCAGGTGACCTCTGTTAATGACAGGAAAGACTTCAATGACACAGAGCTCACTTGTTAGCCAACCTGATCCATCAGATAAAGAGATATCTGAGATATTTTTAGAAGATATTCCCACCAGTTCATGTAATCTTTGATCCGTTTAGTTTTCATTATGAGAAAAGGGAGATGTTGACTCAGATAAAGACAGAACAGCTGTGATTAAATTACTTATGAACACAAAAAAAGAAACAATGCTGCATATATGTGGGTCTTACTGCACCTTTCTTTTAATTTTTTGGTTTGAGTTTACTTTAGATCAAATAGTCAGTCGAATTCAACATTAAGTGCAACATCACTGTCACTGAAGTTTTTTTCTTCAAATGACTTACTCTGAGAAAATGTGCTCTCTGTGCTCTGAGGTTCCCAAAAATCATCAGATACAAAGGGGGTATTTACAGAGAGGATTAGTTACACATGACCTACCATTAAGTCCCAGGTATGTATTTAAGGTTTAACGTCTGCCATCGTGTGTCCAGTGGAGATTCAAAAGAGTATTATCTACTCATGCCATAGACTGATCATCAGGCGGACATTTTCTGTATTTTATTGTTTATATAACAATATTTCCTTAAATTAGAACAATTCTACAAAAATGCTCAAGCAAGTAGACTGGTGAGGCCCAGTACTGTTTTTTGCAGAGTACTTTTTTCCTCTCAGAAAGGATTATGTGGCTGACCAACAACACACAAGGCCTGTCATCGTTGCTCTTTTTTTCTTGCATGGAGATCTCATCCAGTGGATGATTCAGCATTTTTCTTCAAGGTTGCCCCTTGTCACAGATATACAGATACATAGTATTTCTCTAATCCAAAAAAGGCTGTTAAAGGAATGCTGATACAGCCGCATCTTAGTCTGGACTGAGCACATAAATGATGATAAATAAAGAATTTCATCTGAGTAAATGTGGTATGGATTCAATATAACACTGTCCTTCAGATTCTACAATTATTTAACACTTTACTGTCATCTAAGACTCTGCAAATTCAGGGACAAGCTGACGTTGATTTTGCCATGTGACACCAATTCTAGTTGGATGCAGTTTTATATAGAACTTTGATGTATCCCTTTATCAAAGTGTAGTTTAAAGGTAAACATGATGCCACCTTAAGCTGACTCCACCTTCAGTCGTCTAAGCTGTATAAAGAAGGTAGAATCTGTTTCTCCCTCTCTTTTTCTCTCTCGCTAAAAGTCTTACGCTGGCCTTTGAGCCACAGAGATCCGATATCGCCTTCATCTCAGGAGGGTTGAGCCTACGAACACAGAGGGCCTTCTATCCCACAGAGCCCTGCAAGTGAGTTTTGTTCAGCTCCTTCTTCATCCTCAGCTCCAATTATGTACTCTGCGGGCTTGGAGATCCTTGGGATCATCCTGGCCGTGGCTGGCTGGCTGGGAGTGATGGTGGCCTGCGGCCTGCCCATGTGGAGGGTGGCTGCCTACATCGGTCAGAACATTGTCATCTCCCAGGTGATCTGGGAAGGCTTGTGGATGAATTGTTCGGTGCAGAGCACAGGCCAGATGCACTGCAAGGTGCACGACTCAATGCTGGGATTGCCAGTAGATCTGCAGGCAGCTCGTGCCTTGGTGATCGTCTCCATGGTGCTGTGCATTGTGGGCATCGGTCTGTCAGTGGCTGGTGCCAAATGCACCAACTGCAGCCGGGATGTGAGCAGTAAACCACGCCTCGTCGTGGCTGCAGGGATAACCTTCATGGTGGCTGGACTGCTGCTGCTGGTGGCTGTGTCCTGGACGGCCCATGCCATCGTCATGGGCTTCTACGACCCGATGCTGGAGGAGACGGCGAAGAGGGAGTTTGGTAATGCTCTGTACTTTGGTTGGGCTGCCTCCTGCCTGCTCATTCTAGGGGGAGCCCTGCTCTGCTGCTCCTGCCCTCCCAGATCAGCTACAACAGCTGGTGGCTCTGCGCCTTCCCGGGTGGACTACTCAGCTGTCAAAACCATGTCAGTCAATGGATACACCAGAAGAGATTATGTATGAACATATGACATGTGGGAACAAATGAAGATCTGATGAGCAGCAATAATAAATTTGTGGTCAGTAGATGGATGTTGATGATGATGAACTTGAACATTACTGATGCATGTTTCATGTTGTGTTTTTTGTCATGACCTTTTTGTCTTTGGTAATCTTTTGTTTCTTCAAGCTAAACACATTTTACCTGTAAAATCCTCCATTTTTGTTAAAATACAGAAGGCAAATTGTGTCTAATCTTCAGAAATTCACACCATGTCAATGCAGGTAATTTCTGATTAAGGCAAGTTTTTACAAGACAATAAATAAAGGAACAAGGCTGTTTCAAGATTCATTATGAGTATTATTCTATTGATCTTTTCATGCAAGTTCTTTGGTATGCAGAGCTGGAGACACATGCCAGCTGCAGAGTTCAGTACCGTCTGACCAATAAGAGCAGTGCTGGTGCATGCCAAAATTAGGTATTTTATTTCAATGTAAATGGAGGAAAGAAACAATAGATGGCTTGTTTCTGAAGAGCACCTTATGCTTCCCTTCCATTGTAGCCTGTCCTCCGTTTGCAAAGTGAAACTGAGTCAGAGATAAAAGTCTCCATCTGCAAAGGGGATGTGACCTGTACTGTAACTGAGTCCCAACTGAGCAACAAAGACCCTATTGATCAGCTGGTTTGCAACAGTTTACCTTCCTCCTCAGGTGGGATTCACTGGAGTAAAACTGTGTGTCTGAATGCAGAGTGACCTGAGCATTTTGAAATATGAATTAAAAAAAAAAAAAAAGAAGTAGATATTACGGGAAATGGATTTGGTACAGAAAGTTGATCACAGGGGTTAAAAACCCATGTAACTGAAACCAAAAATGTTAAAGGTGATGTCATTTTTAGAAGCCTGTGCTACTCATCAAGCCTTATTTAAAGGTGACACTGCACAACATTATATGCATGCCGATCTGCTGGAATCTATCAGCAACTCAAATAGCATACTATTTTGCACGCTAATCAATAAAGAAAACCTCTAGGAGCCTCTTTTTTTAATAGAATATGTACAGTGATGGACACGAGTTTGAAAACATTTCTTACATTTTTAACTTTGGTTTGAGCAGTGAAGTTAATGATCTGAAGAACAAGCTTTTAAATATACTGAAAACTCCCTGTGAGTGACCATAGACAATGCCTTCAGATTGTGTTGCTGCTGTGCGGTCATGTGTTAATGGGAAAAAGGAACAGTCCAGTCAGAAGTGATTACAAACTCATCACTACACAGCATCAGCTCCTATTTCAAGAGTTGCAAACATGAGAGCAAGCATGATGTTGTTTGCTGAAACATTTACATTAACTGTATATATAATGAGTGTATTAATCTGAGCACATCACATAACAAAGAGTGTGACTCAAAACAGCTTTTAGAGTTTCCTTCATGACTTCAGGAAAACATCAGAAATTTCAGAAACACAAGCATCAAATTCATTCAGTGTTAAAAGACCAAGTCATGCTTTTGACTACAGTCACGCCATACTGTTGCAATTCCGGTCTTATCAGTCTCTTTCTTATTAGGTAACTGATTTACAAATTGACAAAGATGATGTGCAGATTCAGTGCAGTTATTCTCAGGCACGTAATTTGCATATTCTGTAAGTATTTCTATTACTTTTTTACTTAGAATCCCTTGGATTTGCAACACTTGCTGTTTACTTGACTTGTAACGCTTCTTATCTGTTTGTAGGACTTACTGTCTACTGTTTTTTGTTAACTTTTTATCTTTGTTTTAATGACAATAATGTTATGCTCCAAAACACCCCATCAAATTCTTTGTGAGTGAAAACCTACTTTGCAATTAAAAATTATTCTGATGAAAGTGAGATGACAAATCCTGGTAAAATTAAAAGAGGTCAGAGTTTTCTTCAGGAGCACGTGCAACAGTTAAAAAGAAGTTGGAGCTCCTGATGCAACAACCCCCAGAATAACACTGATAAGACCACCCCCACCCATGTGCACATGCACACAGACAATTGTATCAGCTTCCTACAAAGTGGCCCATTCAATCTTTTTGCATGACATTTTCTTAGAATCCTCACTAGAAAAATGAGAAAAATACATTTCATTAGCGATTTTCACAAGAGTCACGTATGCCTCCCACAATGTAAGTTAACAGGACTTTTGTGTTGTTTGCATTGCAGTTCCCACATGTGGTCTTACTTCTAAACTTCCCAGGGTAACCAGTGAGACAGATTAGTCAGCTGAACAGACCGGGAAACATTGTTTTTAGCAGTGGGTCTAAATTTAATCATTTTAGGAGTTGCTCTGATGATTTGTGGGGAGAGAAAACAAAACTCTGATATGAGCTACCTCTATTTAAGAATACTGCACTAAAATACGAGGTCAGGCGTTGTCCTCTGTATGGCAAGGCTTTTAATAGTGCTTAACGCACTTGGAATTTCTCCCAAAACTAAAAAATATATCACTTTCTATCTTAAGCTGCGCTGATGGTTACAGTAAATGAGACAGGATTATCAAGTTCCTTAGAAGGATACAGATGCTCTCACTTGACAGATACAAATACGCCCTTCACATAATCAGAGTATGGTACTCCCACAGGTTTCCCAAGAATTATCCTGACTACTTTTCATCATTTCCATCATGCCTCTCCTTTCCTGTTGCTTGGCTTCAGCCAGTACCATCCATACAAATAAGTTATAATTAAAGTAGATTTGATTCACAACTTCTAATCACAAAATAATGAAATATTCTTGTTAAGATTCAATTCTGAATACTAAACATCTGCTTCCTCTGTCCAGACGACTATGACGAGACCCCTGCAGCAATTGATTTTGTGCCTTCCACTTTCAGTCATTCATCCACTGCTCTTTACCATGGCTGTTATCCTTTAACTATTTGAGACCTGAGAGATACAGGCCCTGTGTTTACTCCCTTCTTACCCAAACAGGTGGGAGAGCTACCGGGGCCTTGGAAGTTAAATGATTAATCTGCAACCGTTTCCATGCCAAGGCTGGGTTTTTGGTTGTTCAAACGTGGTGAGACAGAAGACAGTTTGAATGCTTCCCTGACCAATAACCAAGTGACTCCACCTTCTGTTTGAAAGAAGTCTCCTGCTGCTTATATGAGCAATCAGGCCTGCATAGCACACTCGCTCAATCCACTTCTGGCTACTGAGATAGGAAGGACACCTGCGCACTTCAACTCACACATAGTTTGGACATGCCTTCCCTGGGATTAGAGATACTTGGAGTGACTCTGGCTGTTCTGGGATGGATCTCAGCTATTGTATCTTGTGCCTTGCCCATGTGGAGAGTGTCTGCTTTCATTGGGGTGAACATCGTCACGGCCCAGATGACCTGGGAGGGCATCTGGATGAACTGCGTGGTCCAGAGCACGGGTCAGATGCAGTGTAAAATCCACGACTCCATGTTGGCTCTAAGTGCTGACCTTCAGGCCGCCCGCGCCCTCACTATCATCTCCATTGTGCTGGGAATTGTGGGACTCTTGGTGGCCATCATGGGGGCAAAATGCACCAACTGTGTGGACGATGAGGCAGCTAAGGCTCGGGTGATGATAGCCGCTGGGGTGGCTTTTATCCTGGCTTCTGTGACTCAGCTGATACCAGTGTCGTGGTCTGCCAACACTATCATTATGGAGTTCTACAGTCCACTCACACCTGAGGCACAGAAAAGGGAGATAGGTGCAGCTCTGTACCTGGGCTGGGCTGCAACTGCTTTCCTTCTAATCGGAGGGGGCATCCTCTGCTCAAGTTGTCCCAAGCAACCTGAGAAAAGGTACGGGCCTCCATCAAAGATGATGTACTCCCCAACTAGGTCTGTCGCACCAAGTGGCTACGATAGGAGGGACTATGTCTGAAGTGACACCTGTTCTTTTCTCACAGCTTTGTCACCATGGAAGAAACTGCTCAAAGACAACTGAAGAGGAGAGTCATTTATTATAAATTTACACGTACCTGCTTTTTATGAAACTCTTTCTATATATGACGTTTTGGCCAAAGTCTACATTAAATTTGTTTTACTTTGGTAATTTTATTGTTTGCAACTTTGTCACTGTTATTAATCACCTGTAACAGCCAAGACAGATGAACTGTGTTCATTGCAGCTTCGAGTGCATAAGGGTGGGAATTGAAATTGTGTTTTACTGTGTGCAACTTTGTCACTGTTGGAAGCACTGAGGATAACAACTATATGTTAGTGTGTGTTATAGGTGTGCCCTGCATTTTATACTTTGTGGAAATAATTGTATAATTTGTGATCTGATGAATCTGTACTTCTACTTTCTTGGTAAATTGACTGTGTGTGTGTTTTTGTAAAGAACTTTCAGTCTTGTCTGTAAAAGTGTGTAATTGTGTAGCTGCAAAATGCAGATTTCTGTTATGTATACATTTTTTAAATCAGTTGATCTGGAATGTTTTGGTGTTTTACATGATAATTCCTTAAATAAATGCCTTGTTTTTTTTAAATCGAGTTTGTTTGATCATTTTGACTTCTGACTTCTTTTTCCAGACAGTCTTTACCATTATCTTTTGAAGGTGAGAAGATGAAACATTTGGCATTTCAAAATGTGAGAAAAATACACCCTGAGATAACATTAGCAGGTATTTTTTCTAATTTCGTCATCAGCAGACATATGTGTTTACCACCTTTATACACGGTACATGGTCAGCAATATATTTTACTATACTTTTCATTTTAAAAATGACAGTAAGCTAAGTAGAACAACACATTCAAAAGCAGATTCAGTAAGATGTTTAATTTTCATGCCAGCAGGTGCAAAAAAAAGATTTCATTCACTCTGCATACCCAGTCATTAGTCTGACAACTTGGAGTCTCAGTCACAGCACCTATTCACCTGACAGTCTCCCATATGTCTGTTGGCTCTATGATAACAAGAACCGCTACCTTGTCAGCTTCCCCACAGTAACAATGGACCCATTTCATTTCATTCAGGGGGAAGACCAGGGGTTGGGTTGTCAGCGCTGGGGGTTGGGGGCATTCCTCGGGAGACAGTCCCAGACCTGAAGATATTCAAGGACATTCTGCAGACAGACAGTCATTAAGACCCATTAAACATAACACTATTGTCAGGTGAAAGCCTCATAACTCAAACTTTAAGTAATTATTAGGCTTTAGGTGAAGGAGTCCGTCCTCTTGTAAAGTTTAAGAAAGTTTTATTACCCTCAACCCTGTGAAACCTTTTCTAAACTAGACAGCAGCAGGCTGAAAACAAGATTTGTTATATACTGAGGCGGTGGAACTTTGGAGATGAAAGAAATGATAAGAGGGCATTCTTCGTTTATTAGCCATTTTTAAAAAAGCAACATTTTTAGAACTGCAGAGAGAAGCCTGATTCCGTCTTAATTATGGGGATGTGAGCTACAAGTTTTTGATCCATTATATTTCGTAGATTTCACTAATAACCGTATACATTGTTTATGAAGAGGTTTAAAACATGTTTCATTAGCACAAAAAAGAAAAGGGTTTGTCTGACAACAATGATAAATGACCTTTTCTTGCATAACATTTATACCTGACATAAATACAGTAATTTCCCATCATTATCATACAGTAACTCTTAATCTACCTTAGAGTTGGTTCTTTGGTTATAAAAACATGCTTGCATGCCCTTTCAGCTGTAAAAGGCCTCTTTGTGGCCAGGCCCATTGTGAAGCCGGCCATGTAAGCCGATAGCAGAGAGTCTTGAGAGCGTCCAGGTCCTTCCACCCCTTTTTGGTGATGTCAGCTTCGTCAAGGACTCCTCCCCTCCACCTGATCTGCCTTATAAAAAGGATACTGGTGAAGTTGAGGTAACAGATCATCACACACTCACAGATGCAAAGCCTGAAATTAACTTAATTACCAGTTGGGTCTCTGCTTGACTCTTGCCCTCGCCGGGTTCTTTTTCTGTGATCTCCTCTCAGGTGTGCCATACATTCATCAGGGGAAGAAGGAGACTTTTCAGAATGTCTATAGGCCTGGAGTTGATAGGTATTTCCCTGTGCATTTTGGGATGGATTATTGCCATTGTGGCATGTGCTCTCCCTATGTGGAGGGTGACGGCCTTCATTGGCAGCAACATTGTGACAGCTCAGATCATCTGGGAAGGCCTGTGGATGACTTGCGTGGTCCAGAGCACGGGACAGATGCAGTGTAAGGTCTATGACTCCATGCTCGCCCTCTCCCAAGACCTCCAAGCCGCCCGCGCCCTCACCGTCATCTCCATCCTGTTAGCCATCCTAGCCGTGCTCATTGCCATCGCTGGGGCCAAGTGCACCAACTGCATTGACGACGAGGCATCCAAGGCAAAGGTGATGATCATCTCTGGAGTCTTCTTCATTGTATCTGGTGTAATGCAGCTTATTCCAGTCTCTTGGTCTGCTAACACCATAATCAGGGACTTCTACAACCCCTTACTTACAGATGCTCAGCGGAGGGAGCTTGGGGCTGCTCTGTATATCGGCTGGGCAGCAGCTGCACTCCTGGTTCTTGGTGGTGGACTGCTCTGCTGCTCCTGTCCGCCACGCGAAACCAGATACAACGCTTCACGAATGGCTTATTCTGCCCCACGGTCTGCAGGTGGCCCAGGGTTAGAGAGGAAGGACTACGTATGAAAGAGGGCCAAAGAGCAAAAGACATTACTGAATCTCAAACTGGCTCTCCACACCAAGGTGACAGAGTGCTGAGAAAAAGAGCTAAAAGAAACGAAACAACTGCTCAAGGAAGGATGTGTTTGGATTCGCCTTTAATATTAACTGTCTCTGAATTAGTTTCTTTGTTTTTCAGAGACTGAAAAGGCATAAAAGGGACTTGAATTGCATTTGTTTTGCATTTTATTGTCTGCATTTGTTAGTGCTTTGTTTTTCTTTAAAGTCAACATGCTAAATGTTATTGTCATTGTCAAATCACATACCTTTTATACAGTCCTAGCTTCTTGATGTTTACGGCTGAATATTTTGTTTTCAAAAACCACATAATAATGTTAATCATAATAATGCATCATTGTGTACAAAACGGAAGATATCGATGCATTATATGGTGCAACAGGTTTATTAACAAGACTTTATGTTTTAAATACTACAAACAAATGTCATTAATTACCTTTACCAGTCAAGACAGTTGAAATGTTTTAATTGCAGCTTCTAGTGCATAAGAGTGGGAATTGAATTTGGGTGGGGTTTTAAAAAATTGGGTGTTGCAGAAGACTTCTTCTTCACAGTGCGCACTGAGGCAGCATAAAAGCAACTCAGTTTATCTTCAGCGGAAGTTATCCTAGTGTATTACATACAACTGAAGCATATGTATTTCACAAGTGTTTTTAAAAAAAATAAACATGACTGTTTTTAAGATACTGCTTGTCTTTTCTTTTTCATTTAAAAAAGTGTTTAAGATTGTGAGATCCAACTCTACTTAAGTTTTTAACAGTGTATCGACTCCTGCATGAGTCAGTAAACCAGTAACAAAAATGACAGAGTGTTCTCTCCTTCGTAAGAGTAGCCTTGACATTCAATCCCGAGGGCCGTGTTACCTCCAACTGGCAACTTAACCACACACGCTCTAAACAATTAGCCACAGGATCAGTTAACAGGCAGAGGTGAGAAGTGTGAGCATACAGGAGTGGAGTCATTTCAGACACCTTACATGATTTTCATTTCCTTTTCTTAGACTTTAGTTATCATTGGATGTTTGGCTGAGCTTGTGCACTTCTACCATTAAGCAGGATGCTCTGGTAAAACTGCCACGGCACAGATTATTCCTCTCTGCTTATGTTGTTCAAGCTTGAAGTCTGGCAGTTTCCTGGATGCATGTGACTTCCTTTTAATCTTCCGCTGCCTGGCTCTACATGTTATCTCTGTGATCTTTATTTAATGATCGGATGAGATGAGAAGCAGCACATAGTTGTGTAGATTCAAATCCATTTAAAGGACCCATCAGGCAGCATTTCCACGACAGACATGAAAAAACAAAAACACTGACAGACACACCTGATGATGGCAGAGACTTGAAAAATGTATGAACATCTCACAGTAAATAGAGGAGAGGTCCCTCAGTGCTATATCACGTTACTTTCCAACTGTTGTCTCTAACTGCCATATCAATGTCGCCTCCGACAAAGGACGAGGAACTGCTTGACATCTGGTCATGATTACAGTAACTACAGATTAGAGCGAATTTAAATTCTGATGTCTGTTTCAGAATCAGACATTTGAGGGTTTGTTTATTAACAGATGTGACTTTCCATTTACTGTACACGCCTGAATACAAAAAAAGATTTCCTGCCACCAAAGTTTCCAGGAGGATTTTTAAAAAGCTTGTAAACTTAGCAAAGTAATTACATTTTTGAATAAGCTGATCAGGCAAACTGTCTAAAAGTATAATAAATGTCAAGATAAATGTATAATTCTAACAAGAGAAGAATATTAAGGAGCAAATAAACTAAGCTCTACAAAGCTGTAACAGCATCATGATGGCAGAGAATGTTTACCAATGAGCAGCATTTCCTGTGTGCTGCTCCAGTGACTTCTCTAAGACCCTTAGGCATGTTTGCTCATTGTCAAACTAATCATTGATTCCTACACTGCTGTACAGCCATGCAGAGATACCCAGGGTTTCTCTTTTCATATGGGAGCAAATGAAACACTTGATTTTCATTTGAAATATTTGAAGTGTGAGTGAGAACAATAATTAGGAATGTTGTGTTTTGATATCATAAATTTACATGTAGTTTAAAAAATATAAACAAAACTCTGAAGAGAACAGCGACCAAGTAAAGCAAAGGTAAATGAGTCTATGATGAAACTGTATCTCATCAAATACCTAAACCTGATGACTGGGAAAAAGAAGAGAGGGCATTCTGTGAGTGTTTCTCGTCAAGCTCCGTCGGCTCTGGCCAAACGCTGGTCACATGACCGATACTGGGGAATGTGAAGGGCAGAAAGGTTGGCTGGCACCTGAAGTCAGAAAGGGAAAACAACCCCCTCCCTGCCTGTAAGTAACACAGGCTCACTGTGTCCACTCAGTGGGAACGGAAACTCACTGAGGTTCTTACCTGCAACGGCAAGAAATTTAAATCCAATCTAAACCACGACAAACCCAGGAGGAATTGATTTAACAATAGTCAAAGTTACTGAATCAACATAAGCTTTTCTGTTTGTCTGAAGAAAATGGAATTTCTTAGCAAGAATAATTTTTAGCTGAAGTCTACTGGGGAACATTTTTCTTTCTGAAAAAAGTTTATTCTGACAGAAATTGATTTTTGAGTCACAAACCCCCACTTGGAGCCACATCAACTCAAAAGACAAAGCAATATGAAAACTTGAGCAACCAATCAGAGAGCAGCCTCAAGTCACCTGCTGGCCAAAATGGAAAGACCTACATACACAATTACCTGACCAGCGCCCCTCACAGATCACACCAATGACAAGAGCATAGTGCAATCAAGTTAAGTAGCCTTTCTTCCCAGGATAACTGAAAGTCAGTTATACAGCACATTATCAAGCACATTTAAAACTACAGCCATTGAGTCAAAGTGCTCTCCAATCACTGCTGGTCTCAGGCACTGGATGTATTAAAAAGGAAAAGGAGCCCACTGAAATTGCATATGAGGGTGCTTCAAAAAGTTCTTGGCTTTATCCAATAACAAGGGGCGTAACTCACATTTTGGGGTATAACTGTAAACTAAAACCTTATCACTGTCCACAAAAACTCGACTGTTTGAAGCAATCAAAGAAAAAAAGAGAGTAAAGTCTCAACCTAGCATGCTTTTCCCTAGGACAATGCATCTGTCCACACAGTTCAGGTGGCAGAAGCAGCCAAATGGGCCTTTGAACTGTTAGTCTTATGTACCAGACTCACCCGACCTACACCGTCTGACTTCTATCTGCTTTCCAAACTAAAATCCCACTTGCCTGGTCACCATTTTTAGAGTGACGATGAAGTCATGAATGCTTTTGAGGATTATCTGGAAGCTTATCTGGAAAGGATAGTGAAGCATGAACATCGGTGGACCAAGTACAGTGACGTTAAAGGAGACTATGTTGAAAACTAATGCAAGAACAACCTTTCTCCTGTGGCGTTTTTTTTGGAGAGGCCAAGAACTTTTTGTAGCACCCTTCTATGTAAGGTACCCAGATTTTTGTGTTACACCAATGATGTTGACAGTAGACAGGAGATAACCAAAGTATTTGAAAAAAACTATTATGAACACTGATTGGCTAAATGTTGTCTAACTTGTCGAACTATCAACCAAACTACAGCAGCAGGTCTTGACAAAGTCTGCAGGCTAACAGGCTAACAGGCTAACAGACAAGCACTGTCTGACTCAGACAGGGAAGAGGAGACTGGTGACGAGTCAACATGGATGCAAACAATTCTGGATTTAAACAAAAAAGTTTTTAGAGGACAGAAAAGCATTGGACATGACCTCAAAGATAAACAACGTGTGTTCTGATGTGATGTGATGAACACTGAATACAACCAGAATTTGTTTGCTTGTTTATCAGAGAAGTTTGCTAGGCACCTTCCATTAAATAAAGTAACTCTAATGCATTATATATAAACCAATTTTTAGATTACAAACTATGTTTTTTTTCGAGCTTGTCATAAGACAAATCATATATACCACTGAAACTGAGGATGTACAGCATCATTGTTTAACAGGAAAAAGTCCAGGACCACACAGCTGAACAGGATCAAGGTGTAAACTCCAATAAATCTCTGAAAGGATCATAAGTTATAGTGAGGTTTGTCTTTACCAAAACATTAAGGAGAAGCTAAGGGAGGACGGTTCTGGAGAAAGGTTCCTCCTGTGAGGCAATGGAGTCTTAGGTTATTAGCTCACTGGTGAAGCAGATATGAGCTGCTGATAAAGTTCCCAGTTAGATGAAAAGAACCAATCCCTCCCTTACATTCCAGTGTGACTTCAAGCGGAGCAGAGATAAGGACTGCCCTCTCTCTTCACGTTAGTTTTGTGGTAGAATTGAACAGGTTAATGCTAGTTTGGGGTGGCAACAGCTTAATGAGAGATGAGGTGAATATATAAGCACCTATTTCAAAAAACAACATGACCACAAAACATTATAAACCTTCTTGCTGGAGAAGCTTCTGGTCGAGAAGAGTTAAGCAAGGCAATTAAAACTGTAATCATATCAGTAGCGTAAACATCAATCAGTCAATTTAAAAAATCCTCCCAGTCAAGTTTGAGAATCTTAATGCTGCAATTTAAAGGAGAAGTATAAGATTAAAAACATTTTTTTTATATATACTAAGGAAAATATTTGCAACAGAAAGAGGAAAGCACAATAATAACAATCCGTGACATTATAGCACCACGACAGAGTTCTGCTTGAATAATCAACCAGAGAAAAATATTCTGCTGCCCCCCAGTGGTCAAACTAAAAACATGTAATATGTCTTATTTGCAGCAATGTCAGGAGACAACTACTGAACAGGTTGTTGCAGTTACAAGTTGATTTCTTGTATAAAAAATAATAAATGTGAACTTTTTGCTTTCTTTGATTTGTTTTCAAAAACAATAACAATAACTGACAAATTAACTTTCTCTTGATGATCTTAAATGAGAATTTAACCATCTTTTTACAGCAATTTGTTCTTCATGCATCCACAATAATCTACACTCAGAGATGATAACCAGAATTTAATGGTGCAACTGTGTATATTTCTGAAATTGCAATTTTGACAAAGCAATCTGCTGGATATCATGGACAATGCCAGCCACCCTCTGCACACCGTCATCAGTAACCAGAGGAGCCTGTTCAGTGAGAGACTGCTTCTCCCCAAATGCAGGACCAACAGACTTAAGGACACCTTTGTCCACCATGCAATCGTACTCTACAACTCCTCACTAGGGGGGAGGAGGTCTAGACATAGGACAGAGGGGTAGGAGTAGGAGCGTTTCTTTTTCACTTTCACTGCAATTAAACATGGACACTGTCACCTGTGCAATAATCAAGAGTGCAATAATAGCAATTCTAGTCATATTTTGTATATTTTTAACTAAGAGTGCTCTATTTTGTATTTTATTCTATTTCTATATTGGTACTTTTTGTTACCTGTTACTTTCTTATTTTTGTCTTCTGCTGCTGGAAACTTGAATTTCCCTGATGGAGTCATCCAAACGGGATCAATAAAGTGGAGTCTAAGTCTAAAAACTGTGGCAGACAATACAGGCAGCATGTTGGACGCTAGTTGAAGAGAGATGACATCACTGGTTAGTGATGCGGTAACCATGTTGACATGTGATGTGTCACGTCAGCAGACTGTGAGCACAGAGCTCATAAATGGGATGTGGGGTGAAGCAGAAATAGCAGAGCAGCTCTGCACACCTGGAAACAAACTCCAACCTGCCGACTGACTGCTCAGGAAAATGGGTCTGCACGTTCCTTAGTGTTTCTTTGCATCTGAACTGCTGTAGGAACTTTGTGCTTTTGTGTTTCAGTGAATATTTCCTGTGTGTTAAATTTTCTCTGCAATGTCGTCTATATCTCAGTCTCACTCTAACGCCACTGTGGAGCTGCAGTATCAGGGCTTACTGGAGAGGCTGATGGTTTCCACTCTGTCTACAGTTTCCTCCTGTGTGTTCCTCTACATTAACGGGATCATGTTGTTCACTCTGAGGAGTAAACCAGTGTTTTGTGAGACTCCTCGTTACATCCTCCTGTATAACCTCCTGTTTGCAGACACTGTGCAGCTGGCTCTGAGTC
>OMNN01101595.1:15614-28290 GCA_900302755.1 Chromis chromis
AATAGCAATTCTAGTCATATTTTGTATATTTTGTTTTTCTATGCATATTCTGTATATTTTTAACTAAGAGTGCTCTATTTTGTATTTTATTCTATTTCTATATTGGTACTTTTTGTTACCTGTTACTTTCTTATTTTTGTCTTCTGCTGCTGGAAACTTGAATTTCCCTGATGGAGTCATCCAAACGGGATCAATAAAGTGGAGTCTAAGTCTAATAAACATGTTTACAGAATATCTTCTAAGGTGTTTTAGGTTAGGGTGGCACTTCAGTTCTGTGGATAGCGCTGTCGCCTCACAGCTAGAAGGTCCTGGGTTTGAATCTTGATCTTTCTGTGTGGAGTTTGTATGTTCTCCCTGCGTGGGTTGTCCAAAGCCATGCTAAGGTTGATTCTAAATTGTCCGTAGGTGTGAATGTGAGTGTGCTTGGTCGTCTGTCTCGGTGTGCCTGTGATAGACTGGTGATTTGTCCAGGTGAAGCCTGCCTTCACCCTGAGTCAGCTGGGATAGACTCCAGCCCCCCTGTGTTCTATATAGATAATGGATGGATGGATGTTTTAGGTTAGAATGAGTTTTAGAAAAGTTCTTTTTGGGGAGAAAACACAAAAACAAATTGTAACTCTATAAACTGTAATTACTTAACAGTGAGTTGATTTTGAGATTTATTCATGAATTTTATTGGTACGACATTCTGCAGTGGCGAACAGCATGTTGGTAGTCAGCTTCAAAAAAGTGAGTCTAATGATGTATTGTCACTCTACGTTTGGATCGTGTAGATTTGCTGGCAGAGAGTCACAATTCACAAACCGTTCTACCTGTGTGTCCTCACATGTTCACCCACGAGAATGTGGGAAGTGTTCCTAGGCATGAGTCATCTGGTTATTAAACATCAATCTGCTGTAATTAGGCCACGTGAGATGAGAAAAGGATGTTCTGGTTTTAGAAGAACTGCATGACATTTGGTAAACTTGTACTGTTAGGGGTTATGAACATTTTCAGACATTGGGTCATCGCAAAAACACCTCATGGCGGCCATTTTACTGTCTGCCATAACCACATTATGTATTTTGCTTCATATCTCCTGAACCAAACATGATAAAATAGAAAAGGTGATGTCTGTTCAGGTTTTTTAGAAGAAGAAAGCTTTATTGTCATGAATATATTTCGTACAGCATTGTGAAATGTTGTTTTCACATATCCCAGTTGGGGTCAGAGCACAGGGTCAGCCATGGTGTGGCGCCCCTGGAGCAGGAAGGGTTAAGGGCCTTGCTCAAGGGCCCAACAATGGCAGCATTGGGGTTTGATCCTCTGACCTTCTGATCAGTAGCCCAGAGACTTAACCGTTGCACCACCACTGCCCCCTTTAATGGTTAAAGATTAAAATAATGCACAACATCGTAAACAGTCCAGGTGAATAATTTAGAGACGGTGTAGAAAGAGATCAGAGTATATGTGAACCTAAGCTAGACTTTAATCAAGTTTGCTGAACACATGTTAGGCAGAGTTTTAAAAGCTTAATCCTTCTCTTCATTAACTCTGACATTACAGTTACTGTAAAGAGTAGAACAATATTCAGTGTGAACTTAACCATTCTGGCTCCAAAGTCATTTTAAATTAAAGATTGCATGAAATATGCTTGAAATTCCATCATGCATCTCCTCAGACAGCCTTCTGTAGTTTCACTGCATTCCTTCTAACAACAATGAGGCAAAAGACATCATTCAGTTATGGTGGAAAATTAAATGGCCATTAAAATTTGAAGGCCCCGAAACTGTTTCATGACATTTTGAAACAATATCACCTCAAATTTGGCACAAACTAAAGTTAAAATCTTCTATTTGGCTACAATGGCTTGTACACATTATAAAGTGCATATATATGATGATACTTATGAGTGTTAACAGGCTTATTGTGTACTGGATCTATGTGAATATAATATGTAGTGAATTTAACTTGTAACTAACCAGTAATATAAAGCAGCACCATCAAAACATCCAAACACTCACTGTCACATGTTCTTGCATTTCATACTGCAAATACATGTTGTTCTTCCTTGTGTTTGCTTTAACTGAACGGAGGGATCTTGTGCTACGGCTGCGTTTATTTAAGGCTCTAAATGCTTTTTCCATCATTGATATCCTAGTTTTCTTTCAGCCTGTGTGTTTTTATGCTTCTTTTTGCTGCTGTGACGCCTCTCTGGACTGGGACACTAACGCTGCATGGCTGTGCTTTAGGGTTGCAGAGCAGGTCTTTCTCTGAGCTTGTAGGGACACCTGGTGGTGAAGGAGCCTCACACAGAGTCAACTGTACTGAAATATTCTAGCTGTGCTCATGAGTAGAATGAATGAACCTCTCTCTGTAGATGCTGTATTCTGAAGGCACTCAGGCAGTTAGTCAAATGTACATATTATGTACATATTAAATGTGATATATACTGCATATCACAGTTTGTATTAATTTTGTACATATCATTCAGATGGGGGGCAGCACAGTGTGGGGTTTGTCTGTTCTCCCTGTGCAGTCTAAAGACATGTGCTGGGTTAGTTGGTGATTCCTAATTAACTGTAGGTGTGAGTGTGCAACGGTGAGATCGAGATGCACATCATCCTTCACTATTCAGATCTTTTTGGTAATCACAAGGTTGTTTTTTTTAGATTGACACAAATGAGAGATACGTCTGTCTCTGCGAATCTTTTTCAAGCACTGCCTTGATGTGTTTACTAGCAGTAGCACCACACAAGTAGTGAACAGAAGGTGCCTGTTGGCAAACAATCCTTTGGACCTCAGGGTGGACTTATAGCCATTACCAGTGTGTATGATCCTGGAGTTGTTTGTGTTGTTTTTGAACTTGTGTCTGTGATGGAAACTTGGCCTCAGGCTGATTATGTTGCTTTGTTGTTTCCCTTTATTCACTTGAATTTTTGTGAATGTAATTTCCCTCCAAAAATCGTTGTGATAGTTTGTGTTGGCCCTGCGATGGAGTGGAGGCCTGTCCAGGACCATCTGTCACCCATGTCAGTCAGGATACACTCCAGCACCCAGTAACTGTCTATCAGATAAAGTGGGTATAGATCATGAGTTGTGTTGGATATTTATTTGCTATTTTATGATTGTATTTAAAGGACTTTTCATTCATATTACTCTCTAAAAAAAAACAGCTGTTTCAGCTCAACCCAAAGAAAAATAACCCAACGGTGTGCATCAATCTTTATGAGTTATGACAACACCTAATGAAGAATGAAGAAAAGTACAATGTAAGATGGCAAACATCCCACCTGTGGATCTATAACTCCACAAGCCATAAAATCAACTCAAATAAAAGAAATGTTAAAATCATAATAGGACATAACTGTCCAGATACACATTCTTAAATTTCACATCAGATAAAAACGCTTTAACCGATCAAAACTATTACAAAAAAAATATCACACTGGACTGAGTTGGATAATAGACCCAAACATGTTAGGATAAACATAACCAGTAATTAATATGCCAAAGCAGGCCTACTTAAAAGAATATGCCTGAGGAAATACTGCTAGTTATTAAAAAAAACATATAAAATAAAAAAACAAGCACAAACATGTTTCATTCAGCCTTCCATAGGTTTTCAGTTTAGTTAAATCCAAATGTCGACAGTCTACAAGTGAAACATCTACACGTTCACCAACAACTAATAGTAATCCCTCCTCCACTTCTGTAAAAATGTCACTTAAGAAGTACTGAGACACACTGGTGGCCTCCTCCTCCTCTAAAGAGCTCCTCTCCATACAGTCACTTTGCTGGGAGTCTGAAACCTCAGCTGTAGACTGTGAAGTGCTAGGAGTTAGATCTGAGCTGTTGACCATACTGCCTTGTGGATGCCCGATCCCGTCAGATCTCGGTCGCTAAGCGAGGTAGGGCCTGGTCAGTACCTGGATGGGAGACCGTGAGGGAACACCAGGAAGCCTGGGTGAATGCAGTGTGAGTGTGAGTGGATGGTGGTGGTCGGAGGGGCAGATTGGCAGCCTGCTTCCATCAGTCTACCCCAGGGCAGCTGTGGCTACATTTGCAGCTTACCACCATCAAGTATGGAGGGAATGAATAATGCAATGTAAAGCGTCTTTGAGTGTCCAAAAGACAGAAAAGCGCAATATAAAACCAATGCATTATTATAAACTTATAAACTCTTTGTTACAGTATTTCATACTCAGGGCCTGCTGCCGCCATTTTACCGGATGTCTACGCCCAACACCTACAGATAGCCTGTATATTCTGGTAGGTATAGCCCCTCCTGATATCAGACGATGTGTTACCAGTATGAAGGAGCGTAAGCATCAAGTTGAAGACAAGCGACACCCTCTCTTCAACCAGCAGCTAGCCATCTGGAAGAGTTCCTGAAGAGCTTCCAGTATCCACTTCAGAGAGTATGAGAGTCACTATGTGGGAGGAAAGAGTTTCAAGTCTCTCACCAGCTACATCAATGACACTCTACTCCATTGAAGAGCTTCCAGCTGGAGCAGAGCACAGATGGACGGAGTGGAAATGTCTCAACCGACTGAGGACTGGCATCCGCCACTGCTAGGTGTCTCTCCACAAATGGGGATATTTGAACGATAATCAAGATCTGACCTGTGAATGTGGCACTAAGTTTTCAAACAATGCAGCATTCACTCCGGTGTCCTTTGTTGGACCAAGTATGCACATCTGAAGACCTCGCAGCCTACAGTACAATAATACTGTGCAGAAATGTGTTCTGCTTTGACTGCAGCATTTGACGGTGTGTGGAATCGCAAAGATAAGGAAGTATTTCAAAGCCTTACAGAGCTGGAGAGTAGAAAGTTTGTAAGACCCACAGAGACACAATAGCCACGCTAATAAGAAATATGGCAGGTTAAATTAACCTTTAAACCACGCTACTGTCCATCTTTAATATCCACTATTTTTTTGTCCCTATCTATGAATGCAGAAGATGTGTGTGTGAAACTTTCAGATGCTTGGAATGTAACTAGATCAAAACTGGTTACACTTTTTAAATAGCACCGGTAATGACAATGAGAGCTGTACAAACCAAAAATGCATCACCTGTACGTGTGGCAGCATTAGTGTGGACTACATTCTACAACCATCTCAGGTCAGATTCTTTATGTGAGAAAAAACTGCACTTAATACTTGACTTTATACATGAAAGCTGCATGTGAAAAGACTTTTGTGAGACACTTTTGTAAGCTGTGAACTGTGCATGGCTCCACAGGCGCTGGAACCAATCAGCAGGGTCTTCCTTTTATGTTGGGTTTCCTTGTTTGAAAGTTCTCAGCTCTTGGGAATCTATATAGCATGTTCTTCTACAGTCCACCTCTGAACTGGAAAACTATCAAGAGAGCGCAAGCGTGTGTGTGTGTGTGTGTGTGTGTGTGTGTGTGTGTGTGTGTGTGTGTGTGTGTGTGTGTGTGTGTGTGTGTGAGAGAGAGAAAGAGCATGAACAAGCATCTGGATCCACTCCAGCATTATCAACAAATTGCTGATCAAAGCTAAATCATCAAACAGCGACTCTTATGTCATATAAGAACATGTTGTTTGGTTGGGCTCTTATTATGCAGACATGGTGCGTGACGCATATTAGAGAGAAGCTCAGGCACACCGAGCCAAAGCTCAACGCAGATATGTCTTATGGAGATTTGACATATTGCAGCTAAACTTCAGCACCAGTTTATTCATGGAGTTGGGGATTTGTGGTCTGGGATTATGGCGAGCCACAAAGACAACTTCTGAAGCAGCAGTGAACACAGGAACAAGTGGTTCTGGCTCTAAAGAAAGGGGGAGCAGTTGGGGGTCCAAATCACTGGAAACCAATCCTGCGACCACAACAGGACTCATATTTCATATGGGGGCATAGCTGCAGCATCAGAAGCACTTTAAAAGGTTCTTACACGAATAAGTTTTGGGTTGATAGTGAGGTTTGTGAAGTGTGGAAGAAGCTTGTTTAAAACAATGAGGTTGAGACTTCCATTTCTTAGTTCTACTGTTGTGATTCTAGACATAAGTACACCTCTTAGATTTGGTCAGAATCTGCAGAACTGGGTGCCAGAACTCCATTTGAGCCTGAAAGACGTTAATACATGAGGCAAACTTGTTGTGCCTTCTCCAAGTTAAATGTCCTCAGCCACATCATTGTATTTTAAAGTAGAAGTTATTTTCACATTAAGATCTTCTTACCTTCTCCTTCATATCATCAGATCTGTGTGACCCAGGCTTTTATGTGAAATCTGAAAAAGTATTTGGACTGTGGATCATCACCAATCGTTTTGTTGTGCCTTACACATGAACTTGAGGTACTCATTGCGATGTTTGCATTTAGAGGCACCAAACAATGAAAGAACGGATGGGTAGAGTTTTGGGAACCTTCAAGTATCTTTGTATTTTCATTTCAAACTAATATTGAAACTGTGGTTTTCCTCAAACAACGATGAGACATTCCGTTTCTTCTCTTATCCAGTTTCTTGTTTTCTTCCCCCTCATGGAAGACGCCATGACTGAATCTCCTCAAGTGTGAAGGGTTACACAACATCCCCGCAGAAAGTCTATCACAGGCTTTATCCTGTAATTTGGACAAATTAAAAATCCAATCCGGAATAATAAATTAAATTACCAGAAACCACAGGGAATATTTTCTCTCCTTCCTCCCCCTGCAATGTTAATCCGGTCTGAATGGGGCTTTAGAGCCTTTTTTGTAGTGGAGATCACATTGGTGAATTTAATCTCCATTTGCAGGCACAACCACTCAACTTACAAACAGGAGCAGGCCTAAAAAAAGATCTAATCAAAGACAAAAACCTGAGAAATCTGATATATTTTCACATCCAACAGAAAACCATTCAACAGAGAAGTAGTAGATCTGTCTGGAGTCACTGCACTGGAGCTGAGGAACCCACATTTATGAGGTATTATTTGATTACAGATTACAAGTAACAAGCATGGAAGAAGAATCTGGTGATACTTTAGCTGATTTGTTACTTCGGACGTCTGGGCTGGTGGATGTTCAGACTATTTCTATCTCAAACAGGAATGTGGGGGTAAAAAAAAAAAGGCAGAGATGTGGTAGAAGTTGGGTTCGGTGGTGCTTTGCCTCCTGACTGACAGCAATAAGCTATTTAGTGCTACAATAAATAGAACTGAACAAGTCAGTTTTGAACCGTAGCTGAGACCAATGCAACCGATGTACAACAGGATACAAGACCAAGTCCAAAAAAGGAGACTTTTAGAACTAGAATCGGCAGAAACATATACAACTCTTTTTTTTCTGTTCTTTTTTTAATCAGATTTGGATGAGCTCAACATCACTGCATTCCTAAGGACCTGCAGTTAAATGCAGTTCCTTCTCCAAGATTGTTCACGCTGACTGGAGCTGCAGACTGGGCAACACTAAAGGATGAGGTCATGGCTGTCAACAGGATGCTCTCCTCCCTCCACATATCCCTACATAGAAACCTCAGCACAGTTCATTATAACACAACTGTCCACTCTCTGAACTGCATCTGCTCTAATTGACAGCGAAAGGAGGTCATGAGCCTCCAACCTCACTTTGTTCTTTTTTTTTTCTCCAACTGTCTGGATGTCAATAAGCTTGCTGAGCAACATTAAAGTTAACTGCAGTATCCCTGCCGAGGCCTGGCACACAGAATTACTCAATGTTCCTGGCATTAAACGTGGTGTTAGTCAGGGGTTTGTGTGTTTGTGTGAGCAAAAATGGTGCACGTGAACGCACCTCTGTCTATATGTGTGTGGGAAATCTCAAGTTACCCCCTCATCATTCCACCGCATTCTGCAATACATCACTGTCACGGCAAATGTAGCCCCGTTCCAAATAGTTTAGTCTGACAGGACCAACTTGAACATGATAGCATGGAGTGTGCAAAGATATCATGCTAAAAAGCTGCACTGTTGAAATAAGTAGAGGACATGTTATCAGTTTGGTAGCAGGCCCTGAATATTTGCTCTTTGCCTCACTGTCTGAATTCCTACACATGTTACAAATACAACTGCTTAATAAAACATGTAGTTTATGTAGTTTGATCTTGTATAGATAACATCAACAAACACACACTAATACACTGTGCACATTTTAATAAGTGAAACAAATGTGCATGCACTGCAATATGTTGTTTTAATCTAAATGAGTAATAACCACTGCACAAATTGTGAAATCTGGTGTCAGCTGGGTCACTCTGTCATCACCGCTACGGTGAACCTCAGTGTCTCCAAGGATCCCACACAGGACTGTATTGTCCTGGAAATGCTTTTCTTTTTGTCTTCATATTTTGCTCACAGCAATCCCTGCTGCAGTCCTTCTGGTAATTCAGGAAAACAATCAACCCATGTCTTAAGTTCACACTACATCTGACAGCCAACATCATTACTGTGTTATGGAAATACATTCCTTCTTTGTAACGGCTGTTGTGCAATCCAAGGACATTATTCACTAATGAAGAAGTAATTGAAGCCTGGCAGTGATTTCATCGTTTCACTAGGGGCCCTGGGTTATGGGAGTTAACAATCATCCTTGACCCTGGAGCACAAAACTGAAGGATCATTATTAAAACACAGTGAGGAAAGTTTATAGTGGAGACTTTAATATTAATTAAGGTTTGAAATGAAAAGTACACCGTACTTGCAACTGCAACAGCAAATACATTTTGAAGTATACCAAATGTGAAAATGCTAAATCTTTTCCATATAAAATTCTAATTTAGCTTTGCAGGTGACGTATTAAGTCATAAACCAAAGTATTGGACCAATTCAAGACCTGATGGTGGCACCGGGGAAAAAACACAAAGGATCACCAGAGTCATTACAATGTATCCTGAGGGAAGCGCGGACATCTGCACCAACTTTCACAGCAATTTGTGTATTTGGCAGGAAATGTCATTCAAAACCACAAATGTCAACCTGCTGTTGGCGCTAAAGGAAAATTGAGGGGATCACAGAAATGATTTGGATCGACTCTCTGGGGTTGGATGTCTGTACAAAACTTTGAGCTGATCCATTCATTAGATGTTTAGAAACTTAACAGGAAAACTGAAAACTCACAGGATCACCAAAATCATTAGAGTGTATCCTCTGTTAACCATGAAATTACAGTGCTGTGAAAAAGTATTTGCCTCCCGACAGAAATCTTCTTTTTTTATATATATATATTTGTCACACGTAAATGTTTCAGATCATCAAAGTAATTTCAATGTAAAGATAACCCAAGAAAACACAAAATGCAGTTTTTAAATGATGATTTTACTTTTTGAAGGAAAAATGCTGTCCAGCCCATCCTGCCCTCTTAACTACCAGTCTACCAAATGACCAGATTCATTTGGCAGTTGGGTTCAATCTCACCAGCCACACTCACGTATGATTACTGCCAGGCTTGTTGAATCCAAGCATCACTAAATAGAACCTGTCTGGTATTGTGAAGTAGCTAAAGGGTCTCAAAAGCAGCACATGATGCCATGATTCATGATTCTAAAGAGATTCAAGAACAGAGCGAAACAAAGTCATTGACATTTATCAGTCTGGAGGGTTACAAAGTCATTGCTAAGGTTCTGGGACTCCAGAGAACCACATTGAGAGCCATTATGCACAAATGTAGAAAACAGTCGTGAACCTTCCCACTCCTGGGGAGGTTCACGACTACCAACATATCTCCAAGAGTGCGTCGACATCTAATCCAGGAGTCACAAAAGAACCCAGACGAACATCAAAAGAACTGCAGACCTCACTGGCCTCAGTTAAGTTCCATCTATATGATTCCATAATAAGGAAGACACTGGACAAAATCCATGGGTCCGGCATTTGCAAAACAATATCTGGATGAGCCCCAAGACTTTTGGGATAACATCCTGTGGACTGATGAGTCAAAGGTGGAACTTTTTGGAGGACATGGTACCCGTTACATCTGGTGTAAAGCTAATACTGTATTTTATAAGAACATAATACCAACAGTGAAACATGGTGGTGGTAGTGTGATGGTTTGTGGCTGCTTTGCTTCCACAGGACGTAGACAACTTGACATAATTGATGGAGCCATTAATTCTGCTCTCTATCAGAAAATCCTCCTGGAGAATATCCACCATCAGTTCATGACCTAAAGCTCAAAACAAATGGGTTATGCAGCATGACAATGACCCAAAGCACACAAGCAAGTCCAGCTCTGAATGGCTCAGAAAGAACACAATTAAGGTTTGAAGTGGCCAAGTCAAAGAGTTGAATCTAATTGAGATGCTGTGGCAAGACCTTAAAAGGCCAGTTCACCAACTAATGTGACAGAATTAAAACTATTCTGCAGAGAAGAGCGGGCAAAAATTCTTCACTGCAGTTGTTGCTGCCAAGGGTGGCCCAACCGGTTATTAGGATTAGGGGGGCAATTACTTTTCCACAAGGGTGATATAGGTTTTCAGTAAATCTTTAATAAATCATCATTTAAAAACTGCATTTTGTGTTTTGTGGGTTACCTCTGTCTGTGAGAAACATGCAAAAATAGAAGATTTCTGTGGTCAAATACTGAACATAATAATTGTATTGGCAAACCATCCAACATTTTCAATAATAATTTCACTAAAAGCTTTAAAAAAAAAAAAAAAAAACAGGCTTGTTGATAGAGAGCCAGATAAAGTCAGGGGAACACCACAGTCAGTATAGGAGTCATCCTTTGGGAGTCATGAAAGGCTGCACAAAAGGAGTTGTTGAGAAAGTTAGTGTTGGACTGGATTGACTGACATTACCATTGTAAGGGCCATGATACAGATTCACTTCGTGTTCAGTCTGAACTCCAAAGGACTCATTGTAAATGTTAACATGTGGAAATTCATTTCTCCTCAGTAATGTTTATCATCATCATTTATCATTAACTAATGAAGAACTTGAGGCTTGGCAGTGATTTCATAGCTTTGGCCAGATAATTAAAAAGAAATGCAAACTTGCACACACTGCACACATTTTGGGAAAGACCCTCCAATACAAATTCAGTGCATTTCTTTGTGAAGGTTATGCATATATTACGTTCTCCAGGGAAGTTAATAACTTACAGGTGATGCTTGCCCTATAAATTCACATCCAACCTCCTGTCCAATCCTGTTTGCCAGAAATTTCTGGGATGCATATTTGACAACATATTGTGCGTGGACATTAATGAGAAGATGTAACTTCTGAGGAATAGTTTTCTGGCTGAAGAGGAACTGAAGTATTGCCAAAAGGCAAAACCTTGAATATGGAAAGTCATACTCCATTAGTACTGTCAACCAGAATTTGACTGATAGGAAGTTGTTGAAAACACATGCTAATATATTTGACATAAACCACATGTTACACTCACAGACTGTATATAAAGATATAAAGAACCCTCTGTGACGTCACCCATTGGTTTCATAGAGAGCAGTTTTGAAGCTCAGGGCGGCGGCTCTGGCCATCACTGGCTTGGCAGTGCCTGACTGCTTCTAACTCATACTTCAAAAATGAACAAAGAGGAGGGCATGTGAGTGGAACTAAGGCGGGCCATGCAAAAGTCACTGGGCCATAGCCCCACCTGTGACAAAGCAGCCCCAAACTTAACTAGCCATCCATTTTCTATACACGTTTTGTCCTGAGGAGGGTCATGGAGGGCTGGAGCCTATCCCAGCTCGACATAGGCTGAATGGCGGAGTACACCCTTGAAATTCTGGCAGTCAATTTCAGGGCCACACAGAAAGACATACAACCATGCATGCTCACACTTGTGGCCAATTTAGACTCACCATGCATTTCGTTTGACTGTGGGAGGAAGCTGGAACAGTTTAACATGGGGTTCAGGGGGATTAACTTGCTTTTGAACCCAACCTCCAGTGGTCATTCAGGAACTGCAGATTTTGGAACCTCTGCATTATTCAGGTTCATTGGTTGCTGATGGTTGCACTAATATGTAATATCTGTGAATGTAAACACTTCCAAAATAATCAAATTAAGAAAACTGCATTGCTATAATGGGACATCCATTTTAATAAAGATAATGAATCTTTTAAATGCCTGGTGACTGGCCATATCTTCTTTATGCTATACATTTAGATTACTTGAATTAAAGGGATTTTAGAAAATACAGCAATACAATTACAGTTTAACCATTACCTGCACAGTGCACAGTAGGAAATATACAGTACAGCCAGGAAGTGTTCATCCCACTTACCTAAAGACTGCAAATAGGAAAACACTTTAATACTAAAATGACAACAACAACAAAAAAAGTGTACCATTAACTTCAGTTTACATGTTGTATTCCATTAGTTAATCATACATACAAATGATTAAGTGATCCATTAAGTGTGGATGAACTAAACTTAACTTACCGCTAATGGCTAAATATGTGGAACATGTTTGTAGAAACAGAAGTTTGTGTGTTGCAGTCCTACAGAACAAGCAGTGGCCTTAAAAGTTATTTTAGTGTAGGCAACATCATCACAATAACCATATGTTTAGAGTGCTGGTATTAATTCTAAATGGTAAATGGTCCACACTTGTATAGTGCCTTTTTAACCTGAGCTTGGTTCTACAAAGCCCTTTGTGTTTCTCATTCTCATGCAAGGTGCTCACCTACATTTGGGAGCAACTTGAGGTTCAGTGTCTTGCCCAATGCTTCGGCACATGAAGGGATTGAACCACCACCCTTACGATTACAATACAATTAGTG
>OMNN01101595.1:28310-39811 GCA_900302755.1 Chromis chromis
GACATCTAATCCAGGAGTCACAAAAGAACCCAGACGAACATCAAAAGAACTGCAGACCTCACTGGCCTCAGTTAAGTTCCATCTATATGATTCCATAATAAGGAAGACACTGGACAAAATCCATGGGTCCGGCATTTGCAAAACAATATCTGGATGAGCCCCAAGACTTTTGGGATAACATCCTGTGGACTGATGAGTCAAAGGTGGAACTTTTTGGAAGACATGGTACCCGTTACATCTGGTGTAAAGCTAATACTGTATTTTATATGAAGAACATAATACCAACAGTGAAACATGGTGGTGGTAGTGTGATGGTTTGTGGCTGCTTTGCAGGACGTAGACAACTTGACATAATTGATGGAGCCATGAATTCTGCTCTCTATCAGAAAATCCTCCTGGAGAATATCCACTCATCAGTTCATGACCTAAAGCTCAACACAAATGGGTTATGCAGCATGACAATGACCCAAAGCACACAAGCAAGTCCACCTCTGAGTGGCTCAAAAAGAACACGATTAAGGTTTGGAATGGCCAAGTCAAAGAGTTGAATCTAATTGAGATTAAGAAGACCTTAAAAGGGCAGTAAACCAACTAATGTGACAGAATTAAAACTATTCTGCAGAGAAGAGCGGGCAAAAATTCTTCACTGCAGTTGTTGCTGCCAAGGGTGGCCCAACCAGTTATTAGGTTTAGGGGGGCAATTACTTTTTCACATAGGGCAAGGTGGGGCCGGACAGCATCTTCCCTTCAATAAATGAAATAATTTAAAAACTGCATTTTGTGTTTTCTTGGGTCATCTTTGTCTTGTATTAAAATTAGTTTGATGTTGTGAAACCTTTGTGTGATAAATATGAAAAAAATGAAAATATTTTTTAAAATAATACTTCTACATCACAGCACTGTATGTGGGCATATGTCAGGTTTAATGTTATATAGTTAACTGGCGATGCATTTTAAACAATGTAGTGGACTAACACAAAAGTAATGTAATGAGTAGTTTAACAAATAACTATCTATAGGGAATGAATAAGAAAATGCGTTCCTTTTTAAAACAGGTAAGAGTAATGTGGAATACTGTACTTTTTTTTAGTAACAACCTCAACACAGCATATAGGCGAGACTAATAGTTGTACAACACTGGTTTCCTCTTAAAATAAAGCAAAAAGTCTCCTCAACACAGATTATGTCTTCACACTTTCACAGGCCTGAAGAGGTGCATTTGTAAATCTTTTCACAAGGAAAAAAGCACAAAAAAACAAGAAAAAAATTAACAATGTTAAGTAATACAAGTTTTTCTCTCTTTGTTATCCCTTTTAATTTGTAATTCTGACCAGTGAAAGTCAGTGTCAAATTCCCAGTGAACACTGCAGGAAATCATTATACACATCTTTTATAATCCCACCCTAATATGGAAGCCTGAGTGTGACGTGTCGCCTATACAGTGACAAAATTAGATTTATTTACCAGCCATTTATTAATCATTGTGACTGGCTCACTAATTTCCGGGCAGAACGGGTGGACTCCAAGGATGTTTGTGAGGGATGAGTGCATTTAAATCAAAGCAGGATGTAATCAGCCATGCGGGGTTTTGAGCTGTCCCCGGGGGATTTAATACTCCATTATTTAAAGCAGGCCGTATCAATGTGAGAATAAAACACACACTGGCAAAGGGTTACGCAGAGCTGTCAAACATCAAACCAGCAAAATCTGCAAGATTTGGGATTTGGCAGCATATCCGATTAGTTTTTTTTAAACTGGTTTGTTAATCTTTTGTGAGACCATTTATTCTGGAAATTGCTCCATAAATAAAACTGGAATTCAACAGTTTTATAATTAAAATGAGTGTTGTTTCAAAGTTTTTATCATCATTTGCCTCAAAAAAATATACTTTTTACTTGCAATTTTTTGTTGTAGATGAGTACTCTAAGCAGCATATGCACAAACCCACACACACTATCATGCAGTTTTAGTCCAAATAAAGACGGCATGCTGCTAAATCCACTCTCCAGCTCTGCTAACTGTTACCAGTCAAGTTCTGTCATTCCCCCTGGAGTTACCATATAATGAATAATTATTGCTTATTGGATGATAATGAGCCGGTGAGCCCTGACCTGTGGTAAATCATTCTAATGCAAAGCCTACATTTTCAGCACTGCAGGAGAGAGTGTGTGTCTTGGGAAGCAGGAAAAAGCTATTCAGCGTCGGCCAGATTGCCATTGTAGCTCCCCAGATGAGCACGAAGGATGCTGGACAGGAAAAGTGATGTTCTTATCTCACACATTTACTTTACTGAAAATCACTTGTGCTTGCAGCAGGCTGCTCTCTGGCGGGTTTGTGCAGCAAAATTGTACAGAAAGTTGTTTTCTCAGCAGCCTTCAGCGGATAGAAAAAAAGAAACAGATAAATAAGTAAACTGTCAAACCATCCATATCGCCTAAGTTTCAGCTCGTAGTCTTCACATCTAATTTCTAAGGATGCAGAAGCTTCCCATTTAAAATGTGGGTCACACTGCCACCTACTGAAAGGTGACATCAACCAGCATATATGCTACACTGGACCTTTATAATACAGGAGACATTTTTTAAATTAAAGCAAATGTGCATCTCCCCACTCTCCTTCATTTCTCTTTTGAAGCCAGCTCTGTGGCAACAACAGATAGCCTATCATTATAAAAACACAACAGTTGGTCATAAAAGAATCGACTTGCATACATGTTTATCTATTTATTAGTGATAACGGCCTATTCCCAGGGATGTTTATTTTCTTTGTGATTGAGCGGTGAGGTGGGGTTCAGTAGAGGCAACTGGAGATAATAAGCGCAATAATGAATTTCACAGTGAACAGTTACAGTAAATCGATAATTTCCCATCTGAAGGAAATGAAATTCTCAAATAAACCCCCTTTACGGGCTAAAAACGGCAAATGAGCCATTTTGATGTTGTTGGAGGGACGTGAGTATTTTGTAGAGATAATGGTGTTTACTTGAACCAGCACAAAGTGGCTCAGGCTGACTGATGGCTGCTACAGCTGTGTGTGACTGTGCTGTGATAGAAGATAGGGGAAATATATTTTAGTCAGTCTTATGATGAAGAAGGTTATTAGCCTAAATGTCTTGTGTGTCGTGGGAATTGCAAGGATGAGAATGAAACAAGTTGTTGATGGCATGTGAACTACTAAAAATAACACTATGTAATGCTTTGTCTTGGATTAAATGTAAAAAGTCCTGTTATGTGACACTATATCTGTCAATTATGAGCTAACAAACAAGCCAAATGTGTGTTGTTGACTGTACGAGTATACTTCAAAAAGTTCTCGGCCTCACCAGAAAACGTCACGGGAGAAACACTGTTCTTGCATTATTGGTCCACCAATGTTAATGCCTCCAGATACTTCTTAACAGCATGCATGACCTCATCATCACTGAAAATTGCAGCCAGGCAAATAAGATTTCAGATAGAACAGACAGATAGAAGTCAGACGGTGCCAGGTCGGGTGACTAAAGTGCATGGGGCAACAGTTCAAAGCCACATTTGGCTGCTCCTGCCACCTGTGCTGTGCTTTTTTGGTTTCCCTCTCACCTACTGATTTTCAAAGGGCGTCATCTGCAAAGAAATGACGACAAATATTTGAGTTTTTGTGGACAATAATATAAGGCTTTATAGCAGACAGTTATGCCCCAGAATGGGAGTTATGCCCCTTGACTGAGTACTCTTGTAAGTACACAATAGCAAAAGAGGTGGGTCGGCTTGTCAAAATTTTAATTCCCATTTAATTCTGTCTCCATGGAGTTGATATTTACAAACATGGGCTGCATTCCACTATCCATTCTTCAATACTATGCAGCATGGCAGATAAAGATTTAATATGTTCCAATATGTATGTATGTATGTATGTATGTATGTATGTATGTATGTATGTATGTATGTATGTATGTATGTATGTATGTATGTATGTATGTATGTATGTATGTATGTATGTATGTATGTATGTATGTCAAATGTAGTTTACCAAAAATACCCGGATGTCCAACTATATCCGGTTGGATTTTGAAGTATGCTAGCCAGCAAGCTTTTCTTCTCAATACAGACACATTCTGTGAATGATGAACATTCTGGACTTTTTTAAAATACCCTTATTATTATTTCTTATACATATCTAGAACATATGTTACATGGGTATTTTTCTACTTTACATAAAATCTGTGCAATATAGATAACCTGTGCAATATTAATACTTATGTCAATATTTCCATTTATGAAAGAATCTGTGCAATACCACTGGCATGTGCAATAATGTTATTTCTATAATTAGTACTTATGTATATCTTGGTTTATTTTGGTTACTTTTTATTTTGCACTTCATTTCCTAAACGTTTGCACTATCTTTGCTGCTTTAACATTGCACATTTCCCCACTGTGGGATTAATAAAGGCTTATCTTATCTTATCATTCTGACCCACAATCCTTTGCGCAGTTACGTCACGGTGTTGTGCACGAGTACAAACAAGCTTGAAGCGCCGACAGCACCCACTTATTTCACACAACAGACTGTGATGGTCAAAGTTTAAGGCACATTATTATGTCCAAGTAGTATGTCCCAGTTGTATGCATGCTGCATGAAGAAGTACATACTTTGTGAGGGCAGCTGTAGTGTGTACTTAAAGTAAAAAGTATGTGATTGGGAATGCAGCCATGGTCTCAGTTTGCTTTGTTTCTGTGGTGCTTAAACATGCAAAGATGTTCTGTGTTGCGCTGTAGCTGACATCCCTTCAGTGAGCCCCATAGTCATGAAGGCAGTGGTGGCCTAGTTGGGGCAATGCTGGCCTAGTGGTTTGTGAAGCGAACTAGTCCCCGGACTGGCAAGAGGTTGAGGTGGGGAAGTGAGAGCGACCGCTTGTCCCAGTCACCACCACTGTGGGCCCTTGAGCAAGGCCCTTAACCCGACTGCTCCCTGGGCGCTGCACCGTGGCAGCCCACTGCTCCTAGTATGTATAGTTAAGGTTAACTTTGAATAGGATTGGTCAAATGCAGAGGAGGAATTTCCCCAAGGGGCTCAATAAAGGTTAGATTATTATATTATTATTATTAGAAATTTTGCCTTCACAACCAATCAGTTGTTATGTATCAAAAAATTGTATTGTAGGCCGTTTCTCCTCTGACCATATGCTGCTGAGCATTGTCACTGTAAAACCCACACAGTGATTAAAGCTCAATCGAGATCGAGAAGTGGTAAAACGTTCAGAGACTCATTTAAGACCCTCACGTTAAAACCAAACAATCACTGAAGGGTAATGAAAAAGAGTGATGGTGTAATATTTGTATTTTCTGCTAAAACTGTTTAACATGTGAAAATTTGTGTCGCAACCGCCCCACTAATTAAAGCAGTTATAGCGTTAAAGTAGTTCAATTAAAAACATTTGCATTCTTAAACAGAGGCTATTAGTTCAATCAGCCCTTATAAATTTAGCTAAATTTCTTGAATAATTGTAGTGGAATTAGTGCAGATTGCTGGACTTTTTCAGCCTAATTTAGTTTTATGGATTTCTACTGAAACAGACTTTCATTTTTGTTCTTATGGGCACAAACAGTTGAGCCAACCAGAAACTGGGACTCCTCACCCATGAGCCGAGAAACTGCATTACTTGTGGATGTACCCAACACTGTCAGAGGCAAGGTCAGGGGGGTCGCTATGATCGATATTTTTTTCTTTTCCTGCTGGTGCTTGAATGCGCATTGCAAATTTCATGGCAATAGTTTGAACATACAACATGTGTGTCACAGATTGAAAAAGAACAAGGTGAGCACAACATAACCTCTGCATCTCTGAGGTTTTAATCTATTAATTACTTCTCTTGGTTTCTTAAAGAATAAGGTGTATGAAGTTCAAAGTCCCCATTGGTCTAGGGAATAAAAAAAACAAAACACCGTGGCTGGTTCCAGGCGATGAATCGTTGTGACACTTTTAGAACAATCACGGTCCCAAGAGACTGAGTAATCCCACTAGCTCTCAGTGCAATATAGTAACAACCTTTTCTCTAATTGCTTCAGCACCATGACAGTGACTTTCTGCCGCCACAGTATTTTCCAGTTCCACAAAGGCACACAGTTATTACCGTTTCATTTTTCTACACGCCAATAAAACACCAATTGTTCCATGAGCGGAATCCTTGCAAAACTTAGAAATGCAACACTTACTTGCAATTGTAATTTTACAAAGAGTCTGTTGAACCAAATGCATTACAAGCTGTGCCTAAAAAACATTGTAATTCAGCTGTGAAACTGCAGCATCTGTCTACACCCAAGTTCCACTGCACACCAAGCAACAATAATTACAACAGGCAGCATTAAACCAAAACAGTTTGCGAGACATTTAAAGTCCCTGTCTAGTCAGTGATTACATCCCTAAAAACTCATCTCAACTGTATCAAAGTTTTTCCATGAAAATAATCCATTCCTGCCTTTAAATGGCTTCGATGTAACTCTACACTGTTGCTGTCAAAAATCTACGAAGTCCACGCCTCTCTCTCTCCACCATCTCCTCCCCACTTGCTGCAGCTTGAACACACCAGCTCACTTAAACCTCTGCTCAAACACTGTAAACACCTGTATGCTACACAATAGTAAGTTTTAATATTGGTGTAATTCAACTATACATGTTAACCAGAAACATAAAGTAACACCACAAGCAGACAGATTTGTTTCCTTTGGTTTTGCTTCGTACAAGAAACCTTAGGTCTGAATTCATGATTTTCAGACTGCTGTCATTATGCTGCAGCTTTAAGGCAGAAATGCTCAGCCACTGTGTCGATATGTCTTCTAGCATTTAAAAAAAAAAAAAAAACACCAGATGGACATGCTAACAAGTTAAAAAAAACTAAAAAAAAAAAAACAAACTTGAGGGGGTCTTTAAGAAGGAAATAACTATCAAAGCAAGTATGAGAGACTAAACTGAAACTGTCAGCACACCGATCAGGCATACCATTATGACCACCTGCCTAATATTCTGTTGGTCCCCCTTATGTGGTCAAAAATGCTCTGAACCATTGGGCATTTTCCTGCGGGGGTAGGCCAGTGACACTTGGGATTTCCATTTGCATGAGGGAGTGTGCTTGTTCTGGGACCATGTTTATTTGTGTGTCTAAGTCTCATCAACATGGATGCCAAAATCCAAGGTTTCCAGCAGAACACCACATAGTACCAATATGATCAATGTTATTCACTTCACCTGTCAGTGGTCATAATGTTGTGGCTGATCGGTGTATAAGCGGGACATTCTCCAGCTTCTTTTGATGATCGTATGCAAGAACAAATTTGGAGACACAAGCCTTTGGACCCATGTGGACGTGATCTGTGCATTAAGTCGACTAGATTTCTGTCTGTTTAAAAGGCATCGAAACCAACACTACAAAGTGTCAAACCAACGGGCAAAACCCTGGATCTATTTAGACCATGAAATATTTGTGCAACACCTTACCTGCCTGCTTTAGCTTTGATAATATTTTCAGGAATCACATCGCCATCTGTGTTGAAAGGCACTGGAATCAGCGAGTGCCGGTCAACCTGGACTGTTTTCTTAAGCAGAAGTGCCTAAGGCTCAAAGTTGTGTTTGCCTGAAATCCCTTTCAACATTGAAAGTTACAGTGTTACCCACTGAGTTCAGAGAGCCAGATGCTCCACAAGTCTCACTCAAACTCTTAAAAGATGTTTATAGCTTTTTTTGATTCGCAAATTCACAGATAAAAAAGTCTGGGAGCATAAAGACATGAAACTGTTTGTGTTTGTGTGTGTCCAATATGGAAGCATATGATGTCTGAAGCCATTGAACAGCCTTCATTGTTGCCACTTCTGATGAGATCTATCTTCAAACCAGGCCGGAACAAACATATATAATTGAATTCATTTCTCAGAGCTAGTCACAACCTTCCACTTCATCTTTTTCTCTCATTTGAACTTTTTGACATTTTAGTAAAAATATAATGATTAAATACTGTATAATGATCTCATTTTCAGGTTTCACACTTCTAATGGTACAATTCAGTCACAGGCGATGGGCACTTTTCAAGCCACTGTTACAAAGGTGTAATCTTCCATTTTATAATAAATCCTCAGGTAAAGAGGTATAGGTGAGCATTTCATTCACTTCCTCAATGTAAAGAGTAACAAAAGGATACTCTGTCGAAGGTTTCTTCCTATTTAACGGGAGCTTTTCCTTTTAACTCTCACCAAATGCTTGCTCAAGTGGGAATTGTTGGGTTTCTTTCTATAATATTGTAAGGTCTCGACCTTACTATGTAAAGTGCCCTCTGATGACTAATGTTGTGATTTGGCGCTATATAAATAAAACTGAATTGAATACTCCAATGTGGTTTTGACCTCAGACCAGCAATGAGACACCTCTAATCAATGCAACAAATTACCTTCTATTAGCCACTGACCAAGGCTCTATATCTTCTCTCCCTCTGGTTTCACTGCAGCTTTGATAATATGCGCAGAGGCAAATGCCTGCAGCATTTTTAACATCAATGTCCTATATCACAGCCTAATGATACAATTTTTAATAGCATCATTACTTTATACAAATGAGACCAGCTATATACAGTAAGCACGGCTTCTATTTTATGCCAATAGTATTAGTGCTTTAAGTTAAGACCACATTCCCTAAAAGCCCCTTTACATCCTGTTATAAAACAGATGTTGCTACATTGCCCTCCCTGGAGCCATTGCTGGTGTGTTTGTCTTTCTGTATTGTTTCATTGCCAATGATAAATGTGTTGAAAGGGACTTTTTAATCTGAATTTGGCTTACAGCTCTGTCTAATGTGACAATTTGTAAAAGCTTTGATTCTCTCAACATCTCACACTCAGAGGCCAATAAACTATTGAAGTGCCATACAGGCCAAAACCATCAACATACTGCACCATTCTTAAATGAAAGTGTAGTTAACAGCTGCATTCCAGGCAGTATTATGGGCAAAAATGAATATTTTATAGTGCTGCCACTGTATTTACTTAAGTATGTCACTTCAGATAGTTAAGAATGAGACAAGATTGCATCTCTGTTGTAGTTTAAGACCACATGGTGGGTGCAAAGGAGACATTTCCAAACTAACCAGTGTCAGTTTAGAGAATCTCAATTAGAGAGAATTTCAAGGAACTGGCTATTTATAGCAAATGGTTATACAGTCAGACTGAGTGCAAACGGCTCTTATTTTTCAGGGAGCTTACAAAGATTCTAACCAAAAAACAATGATTTAAAGATGGACACAGCAACTGTGATCTGACCCACTGGTGTGTGGAAAACCATTTTGAAGCCTCAAGTTTGGAAGTTTCTCGTGGCTATCTTGTTCTTTTGAAACCAAACCTAACAAGTTAGTGGTGGATCTGACTAAGAACTGGACACTGGATACTATGCATGGTAATACAGCAGCGGCATAGATATCACAAGGTAGCCCCACCCTAAAACACTACCTACTTCATCATCTGTTGTACTCTAAATTAGACCATAACTTACAAAATAAACACCATGCTGTATTCAAAAAAGGCTTTAAACTAGCAACTGAGACTATAACCTTATTAGGAAAATGTTTACTGAGGTGACAGATCATGTGAGAAGGAAGCTCATTTTCTCATAGACCTCTATACAATCTGATTTCTTTTTGCATTGCCCTCTGCTGGCCATTAAAAAGAATGCAGGTTTAAGGCACTTGGCTTCACTTTTCAGACCTGGAGGCTATGTCTACTTTTTATGTAGAGTCTAGGGCGAGAAAATGGTTCCTGCTGGGAGAACTAATCCTAATTTACACAGATGCTAACTCAATTTCAATTAAACAGGCAATACAAAATACTTATTTTAGGTTCAGACTGCAAGATTTTTATCAAAGAGTATGATTTCAGTTTAGTTTCAGATAGTAGCATTTCTATACCTACTGATTTATACACCGTCCTATTTCAATTATTGTAAATTTGGTTGTATTTCTATAGTCTGCAGGGATAGGAAGACGCTGCGGGGGATGTGGAAAAGAGCATATGCAGAAATCTGTTGTTTTTTTAAAGGGAGAAAGACAGCAGGATCTGTGAGTGTGCAAGAAAATGCCACCCTCAAGATCAACCCAAGTAGAAGCTCCTCTTGATACATATTTGATTTAAAAAACTGTCTTTTCTCTGCATTTATCATGAGTGCCTTTGGGCAAAAAAATCGAAGAAGTCAGTAAGGTGACTGAGTCCAGAGGTGATTGGAGTGCTGGTTGAAGCAGAAGGAAAGTCACAAGTTGTTGTCGAGCAGCTATACAAGTATATGACGAAAATACAGGAGGGACCGAGGGAGATCTGCAGACACGAGTCAGGATGTCAGTCATAACCTAAATGAAATGAAAACCGTGGCATTTACTGTGGATATGTTGTATATTTTGCCACCAGTCGGCAGGATATTTAACAGCTTTGACGAGGTTGTTAAACAGGAACGGGTACTTTTACAGTTTGTCGTACCACATTATAGACACATGAAATATCCAATATTGCAGATGGGTAAAGGAATAAAGCCTGAAAACTGTAATTAAATCTAAGCTAAATTAGTGTTCGAGGCTCAGTGGTGGAAGCACAGTTGGTCAGAGATGGGTATTTTTGGACATACAATTTCATGCCAGTCAGAGCTGGATAAATATTAGGGAGATGAGGAGGAGGAGGAAGAGGACACATTTTTTGAAGGAAGCCAAGTGAGTGATAAATTAGGAAAACTGAAAT
Organism: Chromis chromis; assembly: GCA_900302755.1. Taxonomy (NCBI): domain Eukaryota; kingdom Metazoa; phylum Chordata; class Actinopteri; family Pomacentridae; genus Chromis; species Chromis chromis. The sequence continues at coordinate 39,049 of OMNN01101595.1, forward strand.
CTAATCCAAACATGTGTTTTATTGCATGTGTTGATAAATTATGAATGACCTTACCAGGGAGAGAGTAGATGATGTAGTGATAAATGTCAAATGAAAAAAGAAGCTTTTCTTTTTTTTTTTTAAACCAGGAAAGGTTGTCACATACCCAGACTGATCATGGAGAAGATTGTAAATGTTTACAAGCCGGAAAGGCAAGGTTGGTTCATTGTGGTGTTGTGTAATTTGCTGGTATGTATACCGATCAAGCATAACATTATGACCACCTGCCTAATATTGTGTTGGTTTCCCTTATGTGGTCAAAAATGCTCTGAACCATTGGGCATGGACAAGAGGACCTTTCAGGATGTCCTATGTGGTCTGGCACCAGGACGTTGGCAGTGGATCCTTTGGGTACTCTGGGTTTTGCAGTGGGGCCTCTGTCAATCAAACTTGTTCTACTGCATCCTGTTGATGCTTGATCAGAATGGGGTCTAGGAAGTTTGGAGGTCAAATCAACATCTTGGGCCATTGTCATGTTCCTCAAGATGTTCCTGATTGTTTGATGTTTTTGCCATGTGGTGGGGTGCATTTTCCTCCAGGGGTAGGCATTTGGGATTTCCATTTGCATGAGGGAGTGTGCTTGTTCTGGGACAATGTTTATTTGGGTGTCTAAGTCTCATCAACACGGATGTAAAAATCCAAGGTTTTCCAGCAGAACACCACATAGTACCAATATGATCAATGTTATTCACTTCACCTGTCAGGGGTCATAATGTTGTGGCTG
>OMNN01101595.1:39831-56356 GCA_900302755.1 Chromis chromis
TCCAAACTTCCTAGACCCCATTCTGATCAAGCATCAACAGGATGCAGTGGAACAAGTTTGATTGCAGTGGGGCCTCTGTCAATCAAACTTGTTCTACTGCATCCTGTTGATGCTTGATCAGAATGGGGTCTAGGAAGTTTGGAGGTCAAATCAACATCTTGGGCCATTGTCATGTTCCTCAAGATGTTCCTGATTGTTTGATGTTTTTGCCATGTGGTGGGGTGCATTTTCCTCCAGGGGTAGGCATTTGGGATTTCCATTTGCATGAGGGAGTGTGCTTGTTCTGGGACAATGTTTATTTGGGTGTCTAAGTCTCATCAACGCCAAAATCCAAGGTTTTCCAGCAGAACACCACATAGTACCAATATGATCAATGTTATTCACTTCACCTGTCAGTGGTTTTAATGTTGTGGCTGATCGGTGTATAATGTAGGAGACAGTCAAAACTAAAGGAAGGCAATGTATGAATTATATACTGTTCCAAATTTACAATAGAATTAAGGTTTACAGGAATACATCAAGATGTGCAACATATTTATGCAAGAAAGAAAGAATCAAGGAATCAAACTGCAAGAGAGTAAACAAAAAGTAGCTTTTTGGGCCCAGCAAGTGAGAAAATAAGAGGCCTGAGGCTGAATAAGGTGGAGAAAGGCCACACAACCTGCTGGCCCTGAATTAAATTAGATAGAAATCTTTAAGGAGTGGATGCAATTAAGAAGGACGACTGCGGAAAAGCAACATATGAGGAGGTTAAAAGTATTGCACCTATGCTTTTTTATGGAGACGTGCAATTTTTTATGGAAGGCTGCTACTTGAGCGATTTCCGGGTCGTGTCAAGATGAGCTGGTGTTTTCTCGCACACTAACATCTTTGGTCAAGCATTTTAGAGCTTTTAATGGAACTGAGTGGGCAGTATAGGGAATGATATTTTTTAAAGATTCAAGTAGAAGCAGGCGTGGAAAGCTTTGTTGCTGTCGTAGGTAAAGGAAGCGAAGTGAGATGAGTGGATTTGAAATCTGCCTCAAAGGGATGTGAATGCGATATATATAGTATATATATATATATATTCGGGGGGGGGGCAACATATTGATGGCAGAGGGAGTAGGAGGAGAGTAGACTATGCCATTTTTCAGCTGGGGACACATTTTCGAGGTAAGAGATGATAGACAGCCAAGACTGAGGCTGCTGTTTTGTCATGCTATATGGAGTTTAGCTCAGACTGAAAAGCAATAATAGCTGTAATTGCAAACATGAGTCATCACATCCTAATGGAGTGTTTAAAATGTAGGACAACAGGTGCATCACTGCAGATGTATGGTGTAACATCAGTGCACAGCTGCTGTAAAACCCATACTTCATTTTACTCTATGTGGCCATATGTGACCAAAGTACGTGGACACCTGAACATTGCTATTATTGCGGATAACTTATTCCAAACAAAGGACAGAATTTGCTCCCATTTAGCTGCAAGAGCATGAAGAAGGTTAGGCACTGATGTTTCAAAAGAAGGTCCAGAACTTTGTGCAAGCAAGGCCAAAGCCAAAAAATTCTAAAATAATTGGAGCACTTAACAGTTTGGTATATTTTCCACACAAAAATATAAACGACCATGAAAAAACCTGCTCTTTTTCATCACCCTCATCCTCCTGACCGATGTACCTGCAAACCCTGGAGGCAAACTTTTTGTCATATCTTGTATAATTGTCATCTATTATTCCAGTTTTTCGTGATTTTGTTAATGATTTTTCTCCCAATTACTTCATATAATTGTTTTCGGTTTTAATTGCTGCTTTTAAAAAATATATATCAATGTAGTGGAGTCCCAGGGGACCCACGGTCAAAAGTACACAATTCCACCCATAGATGGAACTATTTACTGAGTTCATGTTTGCCGTGGGTCCTAATTTAAAGTATCACACACTATCAGGGGATTCGGGCACTCTGTCAGTCATTTTGAAGGAGACAGACACAATTTCCTCATGTGCTCTGTAGATGACCTTAAAACTGCTCTTCCTAAAATAAAATCAAGGTCAAAGTCAGACATGCAATACATCATTTCAGAACAAAATGATTTATGAGTGACTGTTTGGAGAAGGGATGGTTATTTCTTAAAGCCCCTCCCAGACATGCATTCCTTTACATTAATCTGGCAGCAACTTATATATCCCGCATTACCAGATAGGCACGCACAAACAACAGTACTTTGAACTGTGTGAAGTAATTTAAGGAAGGCGCTTTTCCACATTTCAGGACCAATATTGATCCAAAAACTTCAAAGAGTGCAAAAGACATAGCTTGCTGCCAAAACCAGAAAACACCTTTCTCATCCACTTTGCTCTACAATTTCAGATCTATTAGGTTACAACCTGAGATGTCCATTAAAAAAAACTTTACTGCAATGAAACTTTTAGCTCAGATTAATGATACTATACAAACCATGTTTTTCCACTAAACATCAACAGGAGCTGAAGTTCAGTTTGTTGACTCTGGTTGTTTGTAGAGTCTTTCCTCTGACTCTGATACTTGCAGCATCAAATAGCAGCAGGATCCATATGATTGCAAGAGACCTTTACACGATGAAAAACAGTAAATTCATTAATGAGTTATGATGATAAATTGATTGATTGATCAGCATCTAACAGCGAGTCACTCTATGTACTTCTCTCCACTGCACTTAAATCCTTTGTGGCATAGTGGCCGTTCCTTAGGTTGAGTCCTGAGCTCCGTCACAGGCTGTCAGGATATTTGTTATTTTACTGTCAGTGAATTAGTAGTTAGATTATCATCACACATGGACGGACCTTTCGGTGTATTTTATGTTTGTAGGAAATCATTACTCTCACCCCAACCGGTCAAGGCAGATGACCGCCTTCCCTGAACCTGGTTCTGTCTGAGGTTATTTTTGATTCCTTCCCACTGTCGTTGACTGCTTGCTCATGGGAACTCCGGGGGCAACTTTGGATTGTTGGGTACTATGTTCTCTGTTTAAAATGTGTAAGGTCTGTACCTTACTATGTGAGTGGACTGAATAAATAAACTAGGTTAGTTGTTTGTTAGTTTATTCTTAGGGTCCCTAGATGGTAATCCCTGTATGTTGAATGTGTTGGTGGGATGTGGGCTGAATTGCTTTAAAGTAGTTTCATGTAAACTGAGTATTAACCAAAGTGTGAAATACGATCATTTTTATTCTCAAAATTTGGTTTATACAGAAAAAAAATCCATTTACCATTCCCAACTTTACCCAAATTCACGCTCAATTTATTAAATAATAACCTATTTCTTAATACAGTCTGTGATACTATTCATTACAAACGCCTAAAGGCAGGAATGCACCAATCAGAGTTGAGCCTGCTGTAAAGACACACGAAGAAGAAGAGATTACATAGAAATTGGCGCCCTGAGTTTTGCCTTGCAGGCAGCACGTTCCTGTATGCGAGCGATAAATTCAAGCTCTTTTACCAAAATTGACAGTCCTATATGTCAGTCATGGCCTTAACTTTGATTTGACAGGGGGATCTTACTGTTTAGGTTAGTATTTGGAAGGAACTTTTGCCTGAGAGTCTACGCGGAGGGTAAATGTAGCCTTCGAACTTACTCAGGTCTTTTTTTCTTTTTTGACTCATGTTGTGTTGTCAGACAGACACAGAGGAGAAAACGTGGACGGTGTACTTAACCTACTTTACCTCTACTAACCTACTTGACAGTTAGTTGGCGTTGGTTAGCTTGTTAATACTTACTTGAAGAGATATACGTGAAACATGACGGAACAGTCTTCGTTGTTACTACGTAAACAATTAGCAGGTAAGTTAGCTAACTGCTGCTAACAAGCTTGAAACGCTAGCATTTTTACTTTATATGTTCTTGTTTATTGTCAGTCACATGACAGTAGTGGCTGGGTTTGTTTTAGCTGCTGTTATATGTGTTTTTACGAACAAATACACGACAACACAGCTGAAATACACGTGTATAGACGGCGTGCCGGACAGCTGTTAGCAAAGTTATGACTGTTCGGCTAGCTCCTCTTGCTCAATAAGTCCTATTTCCAAACCCGCCACCCACGCCGCTACATGTGCCTGTTTTTCGACCTCACAGTGTTTGTTGAGATTGCCAGCAACCCAGTGAACGAGCAGTCTAACTCACTTCTTCATATCTCAAATTTCAGAGCTCAACAAGAACCCGGTGGAAGGCTTTTCTGCGGGGCTAGTAGACGACGATGACATCTATCAGTGGGAAGTGGTCGTTATTGGACCTCAAGACACATTATTGTGAGTGAAATTATCAACCAGATCAACCTACATTCGCTTGTAGCTGAGTTGTTTATTTACTGTAATCATGGGTGTACACGTTGACACTGTTTTCTCTTATCATTTGCAGTGAAGGAGGGTTTTTCAAAGCCACCCTAACCTTTCCCCGTGACTATCCTTTGAGGCCTCCCAAGATGAAGTTCATCACAGAGATATGGCATCCAAATGGTAGATCAAAGTATTTTTTATTTGAAGTCAGGGTGTTGTATGCAGATATTGCTGCTAGGTGAAAAGTTTTATTACTGCCAAATGTATATAACCATATTCTGATAATAAAAGAGGTCGGCCACTACCAAAACTGATTATTAGTAATCAAGGAAACTGATAATTGTAATCAACAAGCAAGAATTAAACTCCTGGTGTCATTATTTATGTATGATTTCCATACATTCAGTTAAAGTTAAACTTTTATCCTTTAGTGTAAATAGACTATAACTTAGACTCTTACAAATAGAGAGAGGCGACTACATCAAAGCCATAAAACATTTTTAAATGATTAATTTTATTGGGTAAAACAAAAAAAACAATAGCAATAATCGTAAAATTGCTGATTATCAGATCTGATAATTGGCGAAGTGGAAAATTGTTAGATCCTTAGTTAATAAGTATCTTTAGTCATGTACTTGTAGAAGACTGGCATAAGCAGTAGCTCTCTTTTATATTTAACTTGTGTAAAATAAGGTTATTCGTTCACATTTCTGTATTAGCAATTAAGTAAAATGAACCAATGATCACTGAAAACACTTAGTTTGCAGCTACAGTTCTATAATATGTTCATAGTCTCTTAACTGGCTTTAGCATTTAACTTTCCTATTTCTTTGGCAACTGCAGAGCTGTGTAATCTCTGCATGTTCTTGCTTTCTTTTCCGCCAGTGGCAAAAAATGGCGACGTTTGCATTTCCATCCTGCATGAACCTGGCGAGGACAAGTACGGCTACGAGAAGCCCGAGGAGCGCTGGCTACCGATTCACACAGTGGAGACCATCATGATCAGTGTTATCTCCATGCTAGCAGACCCCAATGGAGATTCTCCTGCCAATGTAGATGCAGCGGTAAGTGCCTGCTGTCACTTGTTAGCAAGCTTGAGATGTAATTAATTTGCAGAGGCTTCATGTGTAGGCTGCATTTGAAGCTAATTATTTATAGAAAACATTTTATTCCTAACCTCGTTTTTTTAATATGTATACATATGAAGAAGGGTGCAGGGTTTCTGAAGGTCCAAAAAAAACATGAAATGACGGTTACCTCAGTTTAGTCTGTCTTTTATAATAGAATTCAAAATAAGTGAGCCGAGTGATATGGGTACTTTGGCGGCAAATCACAGCCTGTCAAGGCCAAATTGAGTCTAGGTTGGGTGAAAAGGACTCATTACTTTATTCAGAGGTGCTGCCTGGAGACAGAAAATAGGCAACAGTGCGGCTGAGTTGTGCTGTGAATTTTTGTGTGTAGAATGTGTGGCCAAGAATCACACGAGGAAGTAAAAGTTACACTAATCAGATTGTAGATAAGCATTGTTGTGTATGTTATACCCTGCAGAAAGAGTGGAGGGATGATCCTACAGGAGTCTTTAAGAAAAAGGTGGCACGCTGTGTACGGAGGAGTCAAGAAATGGCTTTTGACTAAGACCTCACTTCTGTCATCACCACAGTAAGTACAGTCACAGAGGTTAACATGGTGTAACTGCACACAGTGAAATGCATTAAAAAACGACCTGTAAAGTCACAGTTGCTGCTGATCTAGCTGATGTCTCTCCCTGTAAAATCTTAACAATAATTGTGCCAAAACAGTCAATGAAGATAACTAAACTGAAATGTTTATTGTGCCTCAGGTTGGAACTACACAGTGGACTGGGCAACCGGTCACACTTCAGCCAGCTGGAGGACAGTTGGCAGAACTGATGAAGAAACACAGGAAAATGTTTAAAAATGAATATTTTCATACCGTTGGCTGTGTTTCTGTGCAGCTAATTATTTCTCTATTAGTTTTTTTCTCTTGCAGTTTGACAGATGTTGTTTATATTTATGAATATTGCAGAATGGCAGTGGCATTCATGCTGCCAAGACTACAATTTTCCATCATAACATTACTCAAAACACTGGGCAATCAGCATTTCAATTATACAGTCTATTACTTTTCTTGTGTTATGTACATACCCATCAGATTCTTGGGAGAAAATATCTCCTCCGACAAACGCACCATTTTCTAAAGTTAGTTTACTTCCTATTTACCTATTTATTTAGAGTGAAGCTATTTTATGATGCACATTGTGTGGGGTTATTTTCTTCTTATTTTCAGCCTGCCACACTGAGCCATTCAGATACACTCGTATCACTAATTATGCAATTTTGTTGTTAAAGTGATGGAAATACAGACTTAATTTCCTTCCCCTGTACATCCTAAGTGCTCTTCTTCCCTAAAGTGGGAAACTAATAACTCAGCACTGCCTTAACTTTGAGTGCCAGGAAAGGAAATCTGTCGTCAGTAAGGACTGCATCTGAAAGCTTGTTTTGAATCTAGAAAAAAGGGGGGCAAACCAAAGCAAACACACCAAAAAATGTGTTTTTACTGAACACGCTACATGTTTTACCTATGTACATATAAACTGTATGTTCTTGTCATTGCACATGTAGAAAAAAAAGTATTCTCCTGGTTCTATGACAGAGGTAATGTGTTTAGCAGTACTTTGAATACCCCCCACATAAGGTTCTGTGTAGTAGCATTTTTTTTTAAAGGTATGCAGTTATATTGACTTGAGGTAAATGAATGTTAGATTGTTAAAACAAGTAATAAAGCTCAGTGTGGACATTGAGTGATTTGGTGAAATGTTTCTACTGTACAACTTGGTCTTCCTTCACAGCTAGTATTTATCAGCTTGCTGTGAAGTATAACTTGCAATCAGAAACCAACAACATATTACTTTCCAATCTCCATGGTTTCTTTATTGAATTAAGCACCAGCTCAATATGATCAACATCCAGACAAGTGAAGACAAATCCTTAAACTCAAAGAGTATAAAATCTTAACACAAAAGCAAACCCTTTCCTTTTCCACCCACCCACCCCAACAAAATCCATCCGGCCGTCTTGCAAGAGTAGAACACTGCAGGTCTTGAGTCGATCACTGTCCAGGAGCTGACAGGCTTTTGTTCATGAACTGTTTCTTGACAAAGCACACCCACCACTGAAAGAAACAAACATCTGTTAGGAAAGGCCTCTAAAGTGTTGGCACTCAAACTACAAATTATCTTGGACAGTTAAAAAAAAAAAAAAGCAACAGGGGAACACATAACCTAATTCATTAGTCGCAAGATTACAGGATACACTGCTGGAACCTGGTAGATGAACAACTGAGCATAATTGACAAAGCCAAGCTTTCTTTGTGTAAGCTAATCAACAAAACCTAAAACCCCAAGCAGACATAATGGTTATCCACTTCATCTGTTAACCCAGGTTTCCTTCACCGGGCTCTGTGCATGCTTGCTTAAAAGGGGGCATTTATTGTGTCATTTGACTCTTCTTCTGCACAAAATGGACTAAATGTGTGCCACCTACCTCAATCAAGAGAAACAGGTTATTGTAATGGAGAGCAATGAAGAATATAAATATGTATTATGGTAAAACGCACTGTTACTGCACATGAAGCAGGAGAGGATTGCTGGTAGAACACTCAATCGTGTAAAGTAATATATTCATTATCCCACTCTGCGCTTTCAGTTTAGCTGCTTATTTCTACTGTGATAACTGCATATTACATGTCTTAAACTTTATACATTTAAACATGATACTCAAGACGTGCACTTAGATCTGACATTGATTTAATATTCTGTGCTAAATACCAGAAGACTACTCAATTTTCTAATCTGTGTATCTGTCAACCAGACCCCAGATTAGCAGTTGAAAATGGATGGATGTTTCATTCTGTGCATTACCAGCAGTGTAAAGCAGCAAATTAGTAGCAAGCATCAAAACCTATTCATGCTTTTTCTGCATGACCAACTGAATACGTGTCGGTTCCTGTTTCAACGTGACGCGTACAGTTTTCTCTACTGTAACTGCACAGATTTGTTACTTAAGTGTAACTCAGCAGGTGTGCAGATATAACATTTCCCCTCAGCTGAGAATTATTCATAGAGAAGATCGTCAGCAAAAGAAATGGTGAAAGGATGGCTATTTTTACAGTCATTTTAAATCCCAAACTCTGAATAGACCCTCTTCTGGACCAGGTTAGCTGTGCAGCATCAGTTATCATGGTGCTCTTGATGGTTAAAAGAGAGCCACCTTTGTAACACTGAAAACTCAACATACATCGCTAACTCCTTCATTTCACTTTGTATCACACCTCTCTGCACTCAGTAGTTACTTTATGAACAATGGCTACATTAGCCCTGATCATCATCACCACTTACCTCAGTAAATGTGAAGCAGGTAGGCCAATTTCACCTTTCTTGTCATGTTCTAAGACCTGAAATGCCTGTTATGGTCTATCTGTCTGACTCACCTTGCTGGGTTTGTCTGTCTGGGGGTCAAACACACGATCACATAGCCTCAGACCAGTCTCCTGGCGGATCTGCTGGAGGTACGCCCTCATAGTCTCTGAAAAAGGTTAAAAGGACAATATTGTCATCAGTCCAGCCACACCATCAAATACTGTTTAACAGAAGGCACTGCTATTATAACAGAAGTATCGGTAAAAGAATACTAGAGTGTTTAGTCGAAGAATTAGGCCTTGGGCATTGTTTTAATTATTAAACACCAATATTTTCTTCTCTGTACAAAAAAAGAACCCACTGTTATAGTCAGATTAAAGGGAAAGCACAGTTGTGATAGGTTGGGTAGGGTTCTCTCTTAAGGGAGCTTGCGTTATTTCAGTAAAATGACTCCATTTGTTTAGGAGAGATTAAATACCCAGGTGCACTTACCCTGAGTTTTATCAAAAACAGTGTAGATACTGTATAAAAACAAGTTTGAGGGACAAAACGCAAGCATGAAACAGCATTTTCCTTACAGCTAATAGGGCCCTGGTCAGCATCGCTATTTTTGGCTTGATGTTACCACTGGGAATTAGCTGAAATATAAGAAGGGTATAAAGAAACTGGCGCTAATTCAGAGTACAGGAAGGTGAAAAAGCATCAATGGCCTTTAATGATTCAGTGCTACAAATCTATAAATGTGGTGAAACGTCAGACCTAACAAGACCCCAGCTTGATTTTTAATTTTTGTCTTTTACTTTTTATTCTTGGTAAACCTCCAAATACGTACATGTTTATGGTGCCAATTCTTACCTTCCTCCTGCTTGTTTGCCGGTTTAACATACATAGCATTAAGAGGGAAGCCAGGTTCTCCAGGAATGGGGAAGTTAGTGATGCCCAAAGTGTACATCTCCTTCTCTCCCTGGCTCCTGGAGCTGCACTGTAAAGAGCCAAACCAATACAGATGGTTACATAGGTTTTACTAGCACCTATTTAAACAGGCATTCAAGCAACTGGTTGGCAAGTGAGCATTAAATAACTAATAATTTTGATTATACAACTCATATTTAAGATTTTCATGAAGCCAGTGGAAAGTACAAATGTCAAACACTGTTAATTCTGTACAGAAACAAATGTTCAATTTACCTTCTGTAGCCTTTTTAGGCATTCAGAAATGTAGAGTGTGACATAGATCAGCGTCCTGTCGGCCTCATTCTGGAAGAAACACACATAAACACATTACTCTCTGAAATAAGACTGAGGAAATGTGTATTTTGTCTAAAGCATAGATGCTTTTGGGACTTGTACAACCCAAGCCAGATTTGAGAAGCAGAAGGCTGAACAGTTTAGATCCTGAACAACTATGAGAGGATTGCATAGCTGACGGGAACAAGAAGAAGCAAGACAGGGCATGTGGAAGAGCTAAGTGTACAGCTGCTGCAAGGAACAAAAAGACGGGGGAAGGAAAACATACAGGAACAAGCACACGAGTGAGATACATGGTTTTCGCCAAGTTTGAATCACTTATTTTTGTTGCATTTGGCTTCAACCAGTATATACAGGAGATGAAATGTTAAGAAACTGTAAGCTTCTTATTAACATCCGTCCTATCTTTGTACATTCATGTGAAATAGTGAGTTGAATTCACAAATATAGCAAGGGCACAGCAAGTTCTATAAATACAACTTCCTCAAAATATTTTGGTCACCTTAAATGAAGAACACTTACAAGCAAAGGGTACAAGTAACAGCAGATCTCTTACCTTGATTTCATAGTTTTTAAAGAAGACATTGGCCTTGAAGTAGTAGATAGCCTCGTCAATGATATCAGAATCAATGCCTGAAATGAAAAAAAGTCAAGGTACCGTTATTTATCCAGCTCATTTAAAACAACAGCTGGAACAAATACTGGGGTTAAGATCCTACAGTGTTATTACTGAAGTGTAATGGACCTGAGTAATTCACATATAAAAATCATGTATACTACTTTACCTGACTATAATACATATTAAAGATGAGACTCTACAGTATTGGTTAGTATATAAGTTATGGCTCTACAAAAACATATATACATAAAACCCCAACAAATCCAAGGATTCCCTGAATTCCCTATAAGCAAGCTTTTAATCAATAAAGTGTATCAAAAAATTCAAGGCTCTCATTTAAACATATACGATTATTCAAGAATCATTGTTAAACTATGCTTGTCAATGTAGAGTGTCATTTCCTCTTGTGGTCATGCAAATCTATTTTTGTTACTGGTAAAAGCTCTATTTTTGAATTTGTAATACATGTGCTACAAAGAAACAATCCCAGCAGTTGTGTCAAACATTGTCCTGCACTGACAATTTATCAAGTAATGACAACACTATGCAATAACATCATCATGCATGTCTTCTTCATTACTACATCGTTGTAGAATACTGCAAAAACACACACATAGTTTTTGCAGTATTCTACAACGATGTAGTTTTTAAAAGCTGGATGTGTGAACTCTTTATAATGAAGAAGTTAAAGTTGAGGATGCATTCTTCAGGCCATATAAGGAAGTGAAGCTGATGCAGGAACTGAACAACGTGTCATAACAAGATACGAAATCTGCACAAAACAAGTGAATATGATTGAAAACTGAGCATATTCTCTGTTTTTTCTGCTATAAGGAGGACGTTTGTGCACTTTGGAGTAATTGCAAGGCTCGTACACACTTACCATCTCCCCTGGCTGGTCCTTTAAACTGAGTTTTGAGGGGAAGCAAAGCCATATTCCCCACCAGTCTGGTTTCGGGGATCATCAGGCTTGAATGATACGCCTGAAAACAGAGGAAAAAGTTGCTGTCACCTATTTTTTTTTATTAATGCTAACAGATAGCAGCGACGGCATCCCAGCTACCATTAGCTGTGGTTAGCGACTAAGCTGCTGCCATGCTAGATAATGTATATTTAGGGATGTTGTGCTTAAAAAAACATTTTAAATCAAGTAACAGCGACGAATGTGTGATTTGTAACACGTCAAACGTCGTTAAATTGCAAGCGAATGCTAACGTAGCTAGCCAACTATGCTATCGAGACTCGTCATCAAAGCTAACTCGGAGGCCCTTCAGTCACTTTGTGGACTTCCTGTGCAGATTTTATTGCTGTAAATCGCACAGTAAACGGTTTTATTTCTCAATAATCGTGTGGTATTTACTCACCGGCATGTTGAATGATAAATATCAGTCCAACTGCTCAGCGACAGACGAAAATTAGCACCGCAAGACGCTGCTTCCTGGCTGCTGCCTGTCCCACCCTTCAGCTTTCAGGAAGCGGCCACATGTCGTGTAGCGTTGCAGCCACTTGGGGGCGCTAACACTACAGTTCCCCCCCCATAAACACACACAGTCAGACAAGTTGTGTATGTTTTGTAATATTTTATTTAAAAATATATCATTAATAAATGCATTTATTAACAACTTTTTAAACTTCTACACGTTCTTAAAATAACGAAACAAAAATGGGTTGAATTTCTCAATTTCTTGAGTCATCACAACAGAAAGAAAAGCTTTATACATTAAAAAAATACATGACATGTTATTCATTTTTTTCCCCACACATGTCCATTCATCAGCCCCATATGCATATCTTCTTCAGCCTTCACGTTACCCCTCAGCTGCTCACTTTGTCTTGAAAAATCTCATCATAATTTAGGTTAGCAGGCTCTTCTTCCACCTCCTGTAGAGACAGTAAAGACAGTAAATGCAAAATGTTGTAGTAATGTATTGTTAAGTTATATTTAACTATTTTGCTTATGAGTGTTGCTTTACCTTTGGCTCCTTGAACTCCAGATCCTCTCCATACTGTATGGAGAAGTCGATATGTTGCAGCACTATGTTAATACCTTCTTCATCTGTGCGGTCAAAAGGGAGGAATCTCACCATACTGTAGTCATCAATCTGGACACACAAACACTCATTATAAAATGCAAGGACCTGATCCAAAACTAAACAGTACGAAATCAAGGGCTTCACTTACAAGACCACAAATAGCTTTGGTAAGCTTCTTGAATTTTGTGCTTCTGATGGTATCAGAGTTATCTTCCATCATTGAGTACATGTCTGGGTCCAAGTACCTGTGAAAATAGAAGGCAAGACATTTTAAACATTTCTTGCAGAGGAATAAACTAAGACTCCCCTCTTTAAGTAGGTTTAGATTTAGAAGAGCATAAAACTAAAAACTGAGGTTCAGATTATGAAAGAACTATATTTAATAACAAAATGTCAGACACTGTATAGAGACGATCCGAAACACACTTTTATTTAGGTCTTAGTACCATTTAAGGAGAATTACTGCTTTGATTTATGTAACTCTGTTGCGCTGTGTTAATATGAAACTTACTTTTCAATTTCCTTCTTGGCTTTGGGACTGAGCAGGTCCATTTTTGTCATGATGTTTACTTGAGGAATCTCTAATGACACCATGGCACTCAAGGCGGCCATGACTCCTGAGATAAACTGCAATTAGAGACAAGTAAAGGTGTGAGACTTTAGGTTTGTTTGCTGTCATTACTGCATTGAATACATGCCAGTGCAAAAAATTAGACAAAGACACTGGACAGTTACCTTAAAAGACTCAACCATGAACTGTGAGTCTACCAGAAAGACCCCACAAACCCGAAACTCCCACTGCTGGAGCTGTTCCACCAGCTGCTTCATTACAGGGAGGTGTGTGTAAAGCTCGATCTGACCTGTAAAAAGAAGTCACTTGTCAAAAACTGCTGTCTGAGGTACACATTACCACCACTTTTCAAGCATTAACAGGGTTTTTCTGGTTTAGAATGGGTCTTTTTTGTGACAACAAGCATGCTTGGTCCATGTACATTAAAGCCAATGAGTCTGTGGTACCTATTTTGACACAATATATGCATTTTCCTGTTATTTCTGACAATTTGATAAACTAAAATGTCTATTATGCTCGATTAACCTGGGCAAGACACCTAGCTCCAAACCTGGAATGAATCGACTGTACTGTATATTTCTGATGCGATTAAAACTGACACAGAACAGTCACCATCTCATTTCAGTACCAATTACATCTCGAATCACCACATTCTGGGAAGAGTGAGAAATGCATAAACTGACTGACTGAAGACAGCCTTGCAATGACTTTGGCATTTTACCTGGGCAGTCAAACAATATGTAGTCATCTTCAACGTGACCCAAGCTTTCCTCCAGCCAGTCAAAGTTGTTGGCAAAGTACTCCATACAGAAGACTAGGCCTCCGTTAGGGCCAAATCTGAGAGAATCGTCCTCCATCACATCATCCACTTGGATGAGCTCACGGATATCTGTGAAGACAGATTGAGGTTGTTATTTAGGTGATAAATAACATATAGACAGGTGACAAATTAAAGGAAAAGCCAATATGAAGTGTTTTAGTGAGGTGTTGGGCTGCCACATGCTGCCATAACAGCTTCAGTGCTTCTTGGCATTGATTCTACAAGTCTGTGGAAGACCGTTCATCCAAAACATATTCCCTCATTTGTGTCTTGATGATGTTGGTGGAGGAGAGTGCTGTCTAACACATCAGTACACGATCTCTCTTAGGTGATCAATTGTGTTGAGATCTGGTGGCTGCGAAGGCCATAGCCTATGACTCACTTAATTTTCATACTATTCAAACCATTCAGTGACCGCTCGTGCGATATGGATGGGGGCTTTGTCAGACCACCTTATTGATTTGCAGTGATCCTTCCCTCCATGCGGACAAGCAAACCCAGCAAATTGCCCCTCGCTGCTTAACAGAGCCACCTGAATCTCTCACTGCAGGGGTGAAGGGTTGTGTTTTTTCCTTTAATGTGACCTTTAATTCTCTCCCTCTTGCCTTGGAATTACAAGGTGCTTTACAAAACATTTTAATACACAAACCATTAGATAAAATATTAAAAGAAATAAAACATTAGTTAATACAGTACATCCTTTAAAAGAGCAAAAAATGAGAGTCAGAGAAAGAATATTACTAAGTTGTTCTAGCAGTAAGGGGGAGCTTGTTCCACAGTATTGTGGCTAAAATAGTGAAATTACAGTCCCCCTTTGTTTTCAGCCTGAACGATGGGATGTTTAACAGGAGTTGGGTGTCAGATCTCAGGGGTCAAGGTGCAGAATATGGTGTCAAAAGTTCAGAGATCTAGAGTGTAGTGATTTATAGTGATCAACATAATCTTAATCTTAAATAAGAACATCCCTCAGTCTCAAGTCATTACAACTCAATAGCAAACCCCCTCTGAAATGATTTATTGTGTATTAATTAGACCTATAATACAACTTGACCCAAAATAAGTATGTAATAACACACAGGCTATTTGAATATCTTCTTTTATCCTTAACCTGCTAGTGTTTTTCTTGGTGGCTCCTTTTTGTTTTAGGTTCTATAAACTAACACCATCCTGTACTCACCTGCCATGACAGGGTAGTCAAAGTGCTCAGCTGCTGGGTCCAGATTGACCACCTGAACTGAGCGGTTAAAGGCCTCTGAATGCTGGACCATGGTGGAGCAGTAGGTACTCTAATATGGGAAACCACACACGATAAACAAACAAACAAACAAAAAAGACAGATGTAACTTGAACTTTGTCTCTGCTGAAGACAACACAGCCTCATGCTTTAGCTTAGCGCGTTAGCCGAATAGCATAACAAGTCACTTCAGCACGTATAACTAAATAGCTGTTAGCTTACCTTCCCGCTACCTGCCGGGCCCATCACCAGCTGAGCAAAACGAGGCATTGTGCCTCAGTTAAATAGTGTTGTTTACTCTCCCGTGTCGCTAAAGATAGCTTGTAATATTTTAGGTACTGATGCTTCAGTACTTCTTCTTCGTTTGTCTTACGAACATTGACATCCGTTGTATGCGCCACCACTGCCACCTAATGGAAACAGTAGGAACTACGGTTCACCACAACTACCTGGTTACAGAAAGTGGTGGAAGAGGCATTTACATTCTTTTTAGTTAAGTAAAAGTAGTAATACCACCCTGGTAAAATACTCCACTATGAGTAAAACTCCTGCATTCAAAACCTTGTTTAAGTTAAAGCATGTAAGTATCATCAGCAAGATTTACTTACTCTTAGATGCAGTGGAGTCAAGTATGAGGTTGCATAAAATGGAAGGTAAAATACAAATACCTAGAATTTGTATTAAGGTGCAGCACTTGACTTGATCAGATTAGATTCTACTTCATTGTCAAGAGTCCAAGAACTAAGACAATGAAATGCAGTTTACAATCTAACTAAGTAGAATAGCTGTAAGGGCATTATGGACGTCCCAAGACATATATGCAATATGAGCAGTATTAACAGTATAAACAGTGCATGTACACCGATCAGGAATAACATAATGACCACCTGCCTAATACTGTGTTGGTCTCCCTTATGTCTCCCAGAAATATATATAAGGTCTCCCAGAAATGCTCTGAACCATTGGGCATGGACAAGAGAACCTCTCAGGGTGTCCTATGGGGTCTGGCACCAGGACGTTGGCAGTGGATCCTTTGGGTACTCTGGCTTGTGCAGTGGGGCCTCTGTCAATCAAACTTGTTCCACTGCATCCTGTTGATGCTTGATCAGAATGGGGTCTAGGAAGTTTGGAGGTCAAATCAACATCTTGGGCCATTGTCATGTTCCTCAAGATGTTCCTGATTGGTTGATGTTGTTGCCATGTGGTGGGGTGCATTTTCCTGCGGGGGTAGGCCAGTGACATTTGGGATTTCCATTTGCATGAGGGACTG
>OMNN01101596.1:9152-38454 GCA_900302755.1 Chromis chromis
GATTAACTCACTGATCTTTCTCTCTATATCTATATTTTAAAATCAATTGATTCTTATTATTTGATTTTCCGGCAGTTGTGTTTCTTAGCATAATCATAACAAACTAAGTTAATGATATATTTTATGGTGCCTGGTTACGTTTTCATCTTCCAAATGTGTTTCTAATCTAAAAATGCTTTCATAAAACTGCATCTCCCTTGTTGACAAATATACTAATTTATTAACTGAAAATAGGGATGGACTGATATGTTGTTTTTTGTTTGTTTGTTTTTCACAGCTAATGCCAATATTGATTATTGGTAACAAAGCACAATGACAACCAATAAAAATTCAATCTTGGGATCAAAATTTAGAATAACATAAACTCCAACAGAAAACTTTGCCTTTAGAATTGCCTTAATTTACTTATGTTTTACATGTTTGATTAAAAGAGAACTTTTGAACATTTATCTCTCAGTGCTGAATGGCTGGTATCGGTGACGTGTAACTAATCAGATTTTGCTGTGGGCAGGACGTTGTTTAGGACCACAGAGCAACTACAGATAGAGAGATTGATTCGTTTTATAGTAACAATACTGATAACTGAAAAAATGCTGGATATCAGATTTGGTAATCTGACATCTGACAGGTTAAATAATGGTTAACTCCTCATTAAAAGGCCAACAACTCAAACAAAACACATATTTTCAAGTGGAGGGGGGCTTTAAAAGTAGTAGTTTGTCATATTGTATCCCCTCAGCAGCCTTTTAATTAATGTGGGACTCTAGGTTTTAAAGTTAGATCGAGTTAAACAGACATGTAGGCGTAGTGAAATAAAGAAATGCTATTGTATCTGAAGGTAAATTCAATTTGGAGGCAGCCATAGCACTAAATTGTACTTCAGTCATGCAGAAAAAGTGTGTAACTAATCTTCCAGTAACATTAAATTAGGATAACTTTGTTACCTTTCACATTGACTGAGCTGTGCAGCCTCCTACAGCAGTCATGTGATTATTGTTACTGCACACTCTAACTGTACTTTACCAGCAGTGCGCACATGAATGAAAGTGTTGGAAAACAAAGGAGCTTCACTACGGCTTCTTCATGAAGGCCTTGGATTAAATTGCATGTATGCAGAGTGAGATACTTAACATTTAGCTCCTGTCACCGACCTTTAAATCAAAGGAAAGTTCACTGGAGTTGAAACAGCAGTCTGACTTCTTCGGCCTTTAGTTGCCAGTAAACTCTGTCTACACCACCTAGACCCTCAACAGTCCTTTAGTCAGACTCTCTTTTTCACTGTCCAAGTTAAAATCCTGGGATGATCAAATGTTTTCCGTTATTACCTCCAGCTGCGGAGCAATTGCTGCACCAAGACCTGCTTCACATTTGTTTTTCAGTCCACACGAAACATTTAATTTAATGAAGTTGGCATCACTTGACGCCATTATACTGGTGTGCTTTTTTACTTCCTGTCTTTTTAAAGCGGTCGAACTGGTGAGCGAAGCAAGAGGAGGTTTGGTTTCACTTCCTGCATGAAAGTATCATTTTGTGGCATTTGTCAGAATGAAAGCAGGTTACATCAGGTTTTAAGTCTGCCGTGCCATCTTTAAGTTCTTTTACATGTTTGACATTGTTTTAAAAGACTACAAGTTTTCCTGACAAACACAAAAAATTTGCATAAATTGAGATCAGATCTTATAGGTGTAGATAAGATTACTTCCTTAGTGGTTCAGATTATGTATAATCTACAAAGCACAGTCTATAGTAGCTCATCCTCAATGTCTGTGGATTAAAGTGCAGCTACCTGAGACTTGTGAGAAATAAATAATAGTTTACAGTTTTCATACACACCGATCAGCCACAATATTAAAACCACTGACAGGTGAAGTGAATAACATTGGTCATATTGGTACTATGTGGTGTTCTGCTGGAAAACCTTGGATTTATCCGTGTTGATGAGACTTAGACACTCAAATAAACATTGTCCCAGAACAAGTACACTCCCTCATGCTAATAGTAATCCCAAATGTCACTGGCCTACCCCTGCAGGAAAATGTACCCCACCACATGGCAAAAACATCAAACCATCAGGAACATCTTGAGGAACATGACAATGGCCCAAGATGTTGATTTGACCTCCAAACTTCCTAGACCCCATTCTGATCAAGCATCAACAGGTTGCAGTGGAACAAGTTTGATTGACAGAGGCCCCACTGCACAAGCCAGAGTACCCAAAGGATCCACTGGCAACATCCTGGGGCCAGACCCCATAGGACACCCTGAGAGGTCCTCTGGTCCATGCCTAATGGTTCAGAGCATTTTGGACCACATAAGGGGGACCAACACAATATTAGGCAGGTGGTCCTAATGTTATGCCTGATCGGTGTATACAGGGTATACTACAAAAATGGTGATACCTGCTTCTATGCATCTGAGAGAAGATCCTCCTTTGCAAGGTTATGGGCAGAGACATGTCAGGCATAGCATATGTGCCATCATGACTTCCATCTATGTAGATCCGGTACAAAAATAACTTTCCTGGATGTCAGAGATAATAACTTCCTCCCATCACTAATGTTTTGTGAATGCGGTTCTCATAAACAGCTACATTTGTTACCACACATGTTACAAGCACTTTGTTTTAGTGGTTGCAAAAAGAAGCCCAACTGTATAGAGGTCTATCAGAAATGTATTAATTAATTTATTACCTCAGTAATCATTTTGCTAATGAGCTTATGGTTTCATTCACTAGTTTCAAGTCTCCTTCAACACAACATGGTGGTCATTTTGTAAATTATGGTCCCATTAAGAGTAAAATAGATGATAAAGCAGGGTTTGCTTGAGGGTGCACTACCATTTGAATGACTGGTTGCAACTGTATCATCGTGGTAGTGCCCTCAAGTTCTCAGTCCGATTCACCAACAGCCAAATGCCAAACTTGAGGCTTCAATTAAGTAGCCCACAAACACACATGGCTACATCCAACTTTTATATACAGTTTATGCCAGCAACATGTTTATCAGGTTCTCATTGTGTGCTATCATAGAGCTGGGGAATACATGACTTCCTCACGTTAACAATGCCAATTTGCTGATGGTTGGTAGGCATAAGGTAAACCTTGCTCACTGTCCTCATTTGGCATTTTAACATGCTAAACATGTATTAATTAGCAGTGAGCACAAAGTACTGTTAATAATATTTTGCAGATGTGAATTCAAGTTTTGCTTAACTGTCTGTGCAACACTATACTATACGTTGTTGAGACATTTCAGTCTGGATCAAAATGGTTTTTACCAGTTGACTTACATTGCTAAAGCCACACTGCTGTCACACCTAAAAAGCCAAGAAAAGTAAAACGAATTGTTCAAGTTGATTACTTTAGTTTCTTCTATTTTACCAAACATTCAAAACCCCAAAGATTTTCAAGTTATTACCAACAGAGAAGTCAGAACCAACTAAGTCTGGTATTGTTGTTCAATAAATGATTGATTCATCACTTATAAATTTGCTGCTGGTTGTCATTGTGATTGTAAATCAGCAAATCCAGTGACTGACTTAATGTTTTTGCAGTTTCTGAAATCCTGCAGTTACACTTACAGGAAACAAGGCCTTCAGCAGTTCACAAAGCTTCATAGTCTCCCAAACAACAGCAACAAGCTCCTCTTTTATCCCCCACAGTCAAATTCAGAGGAGATGAATCAGCCGTCCATCCATTAGTCACACACACAAATCTGCTGGACAGAAACGCTGCATTTCAATCCTCTGAATTACACTGACTGGCTTTAGTGAGGCATTGCAGCACTTGGATAACAGTTCACACATAGAAGTTTAGGTGACACTGCTTCACTGTTTCTGAACTTAAAGAACTAATGTGTCTTGTGTTGGTATAACAGGCCTGAAGGGGGCGCTACAGCAGTAACAGGCTTATTGAAGAAGGAATTGTGCATCTCAGCAAGTCACCAGTGTCACATTTTCACTGAATTACGCTGACCCTGAGGGGAGGAGCGATACTTAATTTGTTGCTCATCCATGTGTCACATACCAATCCTGACATCAAACACTAGTCAGTGGTGTGTTTTACCACTGCATTCCTGCGTTACACTGACTGGACCAAGGGCAAGCTGCAGCCACAGCTCCAAATAAAAGGCCATATTTGTTGCTGATTGGCCTTGTGGAGAACATTTGTGGACAGGACATCCAGTTAATCAGAAAAAAAAACTATTAATTATTGCAGTTCTGGACTGTTTACAAGCATAATAAAGACACAAATCTAATTGTGAAGTGCAGCTGCCCCTTTCCTTTTGTCATTCCCATCTTGTTTAACTTCCCATACAGAGCTGATTTGGTTCCCTCTCCGGTGAGGCAGAGATTTAATCTGTTTATTCTCAGTTGCCGCTGGCAGACACCTCAGCACGTGTTGCTGAGCGTTTACATGAACGCAGGAAAAGAGGTTATTTGCATCCCGTCAGAGGACATTTGTTTGCTCCATCCAGCCGTCTCTTGAGGTTTAACAGCACATCGTAGGTTGTTCGAATCTGATCTGTTTTTTAGCTTGGCAGCCCAACACTTCTGTTTAGTTCCTTTGTTTAAATCCAGTCATCAGCTCACAGCTTCGTAACTGCTCTGCACATTGTGACACTTCCTCCTCTCTTGAAGTGTTGTTTGGTTTTATGCAGGTTTGCTGGTATAAAGACAAAGTCGTCCAAAACAGGAAGACTAGTGTCTGTTTCAGTCTAGTAAAAAACAACATAATATCAGTTTAGACAGGTGTGTTGTTGAGTCGACGGTTTCAGCCATATGCAAAGAGGAGGTTGATGCCACAGAGTGCAGCTGTAATAAAATCTCAATACTTAAAGAGCAGTTTTTGGAAGTATGCTTGTCCTCTTTCTTATTGAATTACATGAGAATATACCACCACACCTGTATGATAGACGTTAAGGTAAAGAAAGCAGTTGAGAAGGTTAGCTTTCAGTGAAACCTCGAGGAAAAAAGAGGTTTGGGTAAAGCCTGATTTATACTTCTGTGTTGAATAAACACCAAAGGCACGGGATGGGATGTGTCTATGAGTTGTTAACATGCTCCACCAAACACTGATTTTCCCCTCTAAACACACTTTGATTACAATAAATGATCCAATGATTAAATTTCTCTCCAAAAATCCAAGGTTAGAGAAAGAATCCAAGAATTTAAAACAGATTTGTATACCAGAACTTTGTTTTTCCTTCTTTGCTCCTCCATTAATCAGGTGTCGAACCCTCAGATTTATCTATAATCCCTGGAAATAAAACTGGATATAAAGTAACATGCTGCTGACACATTCATTAACAATCTAATGATGTCATATATAATAATATATCAGTTCAAGGCACCAAACCAGTAAACCAGAACTACATTTTGCCACTAAAACCTATGTACTTTTACTCAAAGGTCCCATATGATGAATACCCATTTATTGTGTTTTGTGCTTGTAATAAACTTGGAGGTGTAAAATAAAAGCTGTTAAAATATGACAATGTTTACTTCTGTCCCATAACTAGTTAGCTTCTCAACTTTACAAGCCAGTGAGAATTCGAACCAGGTGCTATGTAACACCTAACTAACCAATCATCCAGCTCAGACAGTGTGTTCTTCCTGAAGGGGGCGGGAACAACAGCAGCTCATTGGTTTTAAGAGCAAAATAGCATATTTGGAAGAGCATTAAAACCAAGAGTTATAGACATGGTGAAATTAGGCATCTTTGCTGTAATTTGAACTGAAAAACTTAAAGACACACTGTGAGTGACGTGAACAACTTGATTTATTGGCTGAAAAGGGGCACAATATGGGAGCTTAAAGTATTTTTCATGCAGGAGTTTTACTTTCAACATAGTATTTTCACATTTTTGTATTGGTGCTTTTACTTAAATAAAGGAAGTGACTACTTCTTCCATCACTGCCACAGTTTTTCCCTTATATGCACTCCACACACCAAGCTGGGATTGGCTTTCTGTCAGTGTTCTGTCTGAAAGCTTCCCCCTGATGAGATAGATGTCTTCAGATTTGCGTGTGTTTGATTCACTAACGAACTCATCTTCTCTTCACTTGCAGTAAAAGCTGCTGTGTAACCTTTGCCTTTACGGGCTGCCCTCTTCCTCCATTCACTGGCCACTTTGATGCCCTCATCATCGATTTCTTCAGCTTCACACTGAATGATATGGAGGAAGTTCTTCCATAAAAGCCCCCATAACAGCAATTTATATCCTCTCTTACCAAATTGTAGTCCATTTTTACTCAGAAGCCTGCTGGCCTCTTGGCACAAGTGGGCTCGATATTACAAAGTCTTTTTTCATGGTTTCATCAAAGGCCCATACACAGTAACAAAAATATCTGTCATGAATAGTACATCTTGTGACACACAGATCCAGCCAAAATGGTTCCCACTACGCACATGTTCTCCTCAGTGCCTAACCTTGAAATGAGAGTAGACGGAGCCTCTGGCCTTTTAGAGCAAAATAAAATACCCATCAGTGCCCCTATTACCTGCATAGTTACTCATTTGTGGTTTTGGTTGTATATTTGCTGTTGAATCTTTTTCCACTTAAGTGTGCCAATATTGACTGTACACAGACACTTTCCAAAGAATAAAGACATTTAAGCTGACCTTGATATGAAAATGCTCTTATATTCATGATGAGATCATAATTACTGTCCTTAAATATAAAGCTTTTGTTAACGTGGACTCCATAAAATCTGAAAATGTACTTCTAAAGCAAAAAATATTGGAGCAACTCATAACTTTCCTGGGAATCTGCAGGTTTTTAGGATTTCAAAGTGATTTTATGATATTTGTCAGAACAACCAATGGTACACAGCAAAAATAATACAAGGATTTGTAGGGTTTTTCCCCCCCGTATAATTATGATACAGTTAGTCATAGTCCAGAGATGCACCTGTACTTGTGTGATTTATGTCTGTCACACAGTTATATAGTGTGTCAGAAATACAAAGGTTGAAGAAAAACAGTTGAAATGAAACTGAATGAAAATTAGCTTCCATTGATTTTGGCTCAGTCGCCCAAAATCCAAACTTCTCCGTCTGTTCAGAAATCTTTGGTCTAATCTCATAACTATGAGTCTTTTAAAAAGGTCACTTCCACAAGGATCAGCATAGAGTTCCCTGCTATTTACTCCACTGAGTCAGCAATGTCTGTTTTTATGCTGATGATGCCGCGTTATACCATCAGAACTACCTCAAACCAACCTGCCTTTTCCAAGTTACAGCCTATTTATGAGGAACTCCAAACCATTTTATGTATACACTTTGAGTTTGTTCAAGTCCAAAGAATCAAAAATGTGCCATAAAGTTTCAATATTTGATTATCTAGAGGATTGTCTAAACAGGTTGTCTCCAAAACCAACCTGGACGCAAATTACCAGTCCTATTTGAGTCATCAAGCTGACACATACAGAGACTTCCAGTCTCTGTTGGTTGCCAGGAAAATTGATTTCATTTTCACAGAAAAAACAAAAAATGGGCCCATTTTGAGTTTTTCTTTTTTTTCATTTTCGGTTTAAAACAGAAAAAAAGGGGCTTGTTTCTCATATTTAGTTTTTGCTCGTCATCAGTTTTTTTCCATTCTTAGTGTAAAACTAATAGGCTTAATCAGCACCGTGTGAACTTATTTGGTTTGAATGTGACAGACGTACCTCCCTGTCTGCTTATGGCCTGCGACATTAAACTTGTTCCCACCACATGAACCTGTCATGTGAATAGAAGAAATCAGCTGTCGTTAAGGTCCAGATTTGTAATCTATTATCTGTCCTGCTACAGTAATGTCTTAGAAGTGGAGCTCTGAGGCAGTCAGGAAGATCTTGTGTCTGACCCAGACTCCTGGTCGTGATAAAGGTATCAAACACAGCAGAGAATGGGCAAGTGGAGACTGCCTTATCTCTCATTGTCTTGCTCTTGCTGTGCCCAAGGCCAGACATAGTGATAGAAGGCTTGTTACAGCTCTGCTGGCAGTGGAGTACTTTTCCATTACACTCTGCCTGAGGAGGGTCTCTGTACCACAGAGAGGCAGCCAAGATGTGGACACACCTGGAGATATAAATCTATCTCAGAGTTTTATCAAGAAACTTTTGTATCATAATTTTTCTCTAATCCTTCTCTGTTATACTGAACACAAAAGAGAAAAGTCCACGATGGAGGCCGCTGGCAGTCAGGCACAGCTTGTCATGGAAACCAGCACAGAGGCCATGAATGGATGATGTAAGAGCTCACGATCACGGCTCTGCTTATGTCACCGCTTTCACTTATCCTTCAGTGCTTTGTTGTCTGGCTGGCTAAGAGGCGGACACTTCACGGCATTTACAGGAATAAGGCTGCGGAACAGGAGGTGAACTTGTTTCTCAACAGGCCTTAAAAAGTCCTGTGTTCTCTGGGCAGCTAGTTTAACTGCACAGAGGGAGTTTTGAGGGAAATGCACTAAATTTAACCACTGCAAATAATGATGTGTGCAATACACCTGTCACATACACAATTAATAAATATTAATGCCTAGTTGCCTGTAAAACAAACCAGTATGATTAGATGTGCAGGCAGATGGAAAGACTAGTAAAGACCCCATGTACAGCAGATGAAGGTGTACATTTAAAGGTAAAGTCAGCAATTCTAATTAAACACACTTTCTGTCAAATTCTGTGAAAATCTCTTCAGGATCCATGAATTGTCTGTTCTGTGCATGCACTGAAACCAAACAGGTGTTTATACACAGCCCTGGTTCTGTAATGGGGAAACAAAGTGGCCTGGTCCATTCAAAACAACACTATTCAAGTGACTTCTGTGCACATTCGAGTTTGTGCACACAAGAATGGAAAAAGAAGGGGATGCTTGGTGGGTTGAAAGAGGGCAGTTGAAGACGTGTAACAGTGTTTAAAACTGTAGCGACCAGAGGAAGTGGGCATCTCAGTGTTGGCAATCAGAGTGGGGATTTAGCTAGCAAAAGGACACCATGACAAAGTCTTCTCTGAAGCTTAGTGGCCTCTGGCCAGTGTCCAAACGTTAAAATCAAACTGAGATCAATTAGAACAGTAAACTTATGTACAAGTGCATATGAAACAGACATTTTTGTGGCTTGTTCCATGTTCCCGTGTAGCAACAGACGTAACTATAGAATCTGATTTTGCTTTCTGCTGATACTAATCAACTAAAAATTCCTGTGATTGGTCCCGCTCTCTCTCATGCTCGGGACATCCCTATCTATATTTATTTTTAAATACAGGTAAACAATATACACAGCTACAACATTTAAGCCAGCTACCTAATACTGTGTAGGTCCTTCTCATGCCGCCAAAGTAGATAGTAGGCTGGTGCGTCTGTGAATCGGGCTTGTTTATTGTACTTCCTGCAAATGCTCAATGCTTGGATTGGGATCTGTGGAGTTTGTAAACCAGGTCTATGCTCTTGGTCATGTTCCTGAAGCTGTTCATGATGGCATGGCACAGTATTTTGCTGGGGGAGGCAACAAGAGGAGGTACTTTATCTGTACAATGTTTAGGTGGGTGGTGCATGAATGCAGGAACCAGTATTTCCCAGCAGAAAATTGCATTACAACGAGATGATCAATGTCAGTCCCTTCACCTGTCAGTTAATGTAAAACATAAATGAACATGACATTTTAATGAAGAATTGTGCTGGAGCTTGTGTTAATGTAAACCTATGCTTTTGAACAAATGTTATTTGAGAAAAACATCAAAGAGATGAAGCCAGTATATTTTAGACTCTCAGAATAATTACAGCTGACAGCACTTGGCTTCTTTTAGTCCGTTTTCTTTTCTCCAATTTGCATGTATTAACCAAACTGCTTGACCAGCTGCGACAGTGAACGGATCTTAATTTAACTGTATTTCATGTGAGACAAGTGTTTCACAAGCGTACAAACTGTCATGTTCAGAACGTCAGTGTTTGTTCTGCGAGCACTGCTCTGTACCTTGAGATGTATTTTCTATATCCTGAGAACCTCCTGCAGTGTGTCTAAACTCTGCGTCACGGTTGGGTTCCACACAACTAAGACACAAGCACATGCTCTGTGGTGTGAGAAGAGCCTGTTTGGTGTAACACAATACTGTCAGAGTCCTGCTCTTCTCTCTGCCTGGGCCTCTGGGCAACAGACACATTAACGCACAGACAAACCTCAGTTCATCTCACAGCCTCGACCTTTCACCTGCAGGGACGTCCGGCAAAAATAAGCTCTGACACCTTTATAATAAAGACACTGCTCTCTGTGGCACCATCTGATTCATTCTCAGGCTGGGAGGGCAGCTACAAGCTCATCATAGCTAATGAGTCAGAGACAAAACTGCCATTGGAAGTGTTGCGGCGAAACATTTCCAAGTCCGAGTGACCGGAAACATCAGCTGCTGCTAACTCGTCATCGTCCTTTCAGCTCTCTCCATCGCAGCCCATAAACCGTCTAATTTATTCTGTGCCGTTGTTTCACTGCCGAGAATTCACCAGCAGCAGAATCCAAGAGCAATAATGATGCTTTTGTCTGGAGGTGCGCTGCAAGCAGGGAAAGTGAGAAAACCAAAGGGAAGGCTGGGAACCAGTAGGTCACTGAGCTCACCTTACACCTCTTGTTCCCACAATGCTTTGGCTGCCTTCCCACATCACACACTCTTTTCGCTCCGCACATCCAGAGGGGGAAAAAAGTGAGTAAGCTGTTGTTCTTAACTTTAAATCTCAACCGGCTTCGATTATCCGACACCGTCATTTTGTGAGCGCGGGCTGAGCACGAGGTGACTGTGTAAACACAAGTGCAGAGCTCCCTCCTGAGTCCTCAATGCAAAGAACATTTCACAAGAGCCAACAGCCGGGAACTGCAGCAGTCAGGAAGCAGAGGATTCAGCTTTCTGTTCAAGTTTCTTCCCACAAAATGAGGAATCAGTTTTGGTGGAGTCGGCCGTGGGTAGGGCGGTCACTGCCGTCTGTCTGTCTGTCTGTCTGTCTGTCTGTCTGTCTGTATGTATGTATGTATATATGTGGGTGTGTGGGTGTGTATGTTCGCACCATAACTCGATAACAAAGACAGATAGGACAATCAAACTCTGCACAGATGTTCATCTTGACCTACCCTGGTCACCCATTAATGTTGGGGTCAAAAGGTCAAAGGTCAAGGTCACAGGGCTACCTGCCATGTTTAGGAAGGCGTGGGTCTGCATCTCGCTTGAGTGCATTCTAGTTAGTCTGTTGATCTTAAGTGGTGGATCTCAACATCATGTCCTCATTAGTGGTGAACTAATGACTTTAGCTGCATTTGACCAACAGGAATCAAAGCTACAGAAATCAACAACATCAGTCAGAATTTTTATTATCTATATCAATGACAATAAAAATATCTATGTCTAGTCCAAATTGTTGTGCACGATGCTGCTCACATGAGGCGTCTCATTGGATATGGTTCCAACATAGCATTTGAACAGTGTTAGTAGAAGTAATGGCAGCTGCTGTGATGGATAAGAGCTCATCAGTGAGGAGTTTGCAGAGAAGGAGACCTTCGTTCATTAGAGAATTGTGGTTGAAATTTACACATATTGTAAATTTTCTTTCTCCAGACACAGTTGAGGACCTACGATGAAGTCTCATTGGGTTCAAAAAACTGAACTCCTAGTGATAAACAGTTTGCCATAAGCAGTTACAGTATGACAAGACATTTTAGCAATTAATGGCTGGACTGGATATATATCACAGATATTGGTAATTCAGGTCTTTCTAGTCAAAAAGCACATTTCAGATATCCACATCGTCATTTTCCCAGGACAAATGATGTCACTTTTACCATTCATGTGTTTGGGGTATCTCATTAAAGAAATCTACAATTCAGTTGTAGGGATTTGTATTGTCAATTGCAGATATCTACAGTTTAATTCTGACTAATCATAATTCAAGTTCAGAATATCTTTAATTCCCCTCAATTCAATATATCTACATGTTCTGCCCCAAATATGTTTAATGTTAAAAAGAGACTGAGTTTTATGTTGAAATATGTTCTGTTTGTCATGCACACAATGGTGAGGTTTTATTTTGACATGAGAAAATGTCCCCTGCCTTCGCCCTAAGTCGGCTGGGATAGGCTCCAGCCCCCCCGCGACCCTACAGAGGACTAAGCGGCGTACAGATAATGTACAGATAATGGAGGGATGGATGGATGAGAAAAGAAACAGGAAACAGGAAACGGTTAGAACAAGGAACTGAAAAATGCATGATCGCATTCCTGAAGTTACTCATGTGTTGTCAAAAGTAATCCTTCTTGTGGATCCCTCAGAGAGCAATGACTGTGAGTGTTTTATATTCTTTACATGATTAGTTGTTGTTATTTACAATCATTTTGGTCCATTTTTCCAAGTTTGTAGAGGTTAAATAGTTTGTAGCTGTAAGCTAGTCAGTGAGCTAAACGGTACGCTAGCCTTTAAGCTAACCTGATCTTCTGTAGTTGCACACTACATACAATCCTGTTGATATTCGTCTGTTGTTTATCAGTAGACTGAGTATATTTTTGTGATTTTGTTTTCTAGTTTCACCCGATTCAATGTTGCCACCCAACGTATGAAGCGTGTTTCATGAAGTTATTAAAGGAGCAAGTACGCTCGCATTCCTGGCTCTTGAAAAGGAGTTTGGCTGACTGTTTATCTGTGTAAACACTCTGGGAGTACACTACATTAGAGAGAACAGTACAATCACATAACTAAGCCGAGAATTTCACACCGCCAATTCGGACCCACGTCACGTAAAAACTGACAAATTGAAAGATTTCAGCGAAGATTTTAATAGACGGTGGCTGGCGTTCAGAGGGCTTTCATTTGAAATGTCATATTTGGACGACTCTGCTCCGAGAGCTATTAAGCAGAAATGTGTTCGTCTATAAAAGAGCTCTTCTGTGTGTGATTGCCATTTAATAGCCGGCCATACGTTCATGCTCCAGTCTCGCACTAATGTTGCCGTGCACTGGGGACTGTCGGCAAGAGAACCCAAAGGCCTCGAAACATCTCATCCAAATTACCGTCATCTTCCAAGAGCGGGCCGTCGAGGGGGATGAGATGAAATGTTGTCATAATGCCGCCGCCGTGGAGCTCATTGCCGGAGATATGACACACGCCGACACCGTAAACACAACCCGGATTACAACCGTAAATCTGCTGATTACAATGTTGATTTAGCTAATATTAAAGCAATTCTAGTGCTAAATTTGTTGCGTAATTCCTGCAGGTTTTAAAAGGAATTCATGGTTCCTCAGCGGTGGAAAAAAACAAGCTTTTTTTTTTTTTTTTTTGCGGAAAAACACAAGATATCAGCTCGTATCAGTTGCAATCCAAAAATAACTCGCTATCAGTTAAATCCTCTCAATAACAAAGTGGCACAGACAAGTGCTCTTGTGCTCTCCGTTTCACACACAAAGAAAACATGACTGTCACAGATTTGAGAAAGAGAGAGCGAGAGAGAGAGACGGCGCATTTAAAGTTTTTCGCCGGGAGTCAGTGCTGCTTTTAATACATACAGTCACATCAATGGCACATTAAGACAGTGTAACCACGGCAACAGACACCAGGATTATGTCAAATAGGAGCGCACAAAAGATCTGAAGATGCTTTGTGGCGACGTGGTCCGAAACAGAGAAGAAATGAGGGGAAAGAAAAGCTACAGATACACTCGGAGCTACAAGGGCAGGATTCTCATCTCCCGCTAAGTGTGTGTGCAGTCGCATTAATCACATCAGGAGGACATAAATATGAGCACGCAGTTACATTTTTGCATCCATTCGGAGGTGAAGATCAGCTTTGCACGAGGTAAATCCTGCTATTTTGGGCCTGAAATGATATTTTGAGAGTTGCGGTCGAGGTGAGGCATGTAGTGATTATGGTTAAAGGTTGGGTTTGTCTCCAGAGGATGAATGTAGGTGATTTATGCTGCATGTGTGTGTGTGTGTGTGTCAACAACAGGGCTGAGGAATGTGACGAGAACATCTAATTGCATTTTTTCTGACAGATATTGCAACTTGATTTGTGATTTAACTTTTTAAAGTCATGCTATTCACTGTGCAATAGATTTAAACCTGCATGTGACTCTAACACAAGGCATATATTAGCAAAACCATTGACAAGACAGTTTAAACTCTGGGTCAGACATACTGGAGGTGTGTATTCTAGATTGCAGCCTGTGGTATTTTGCAAATCGGATTGTTTCAAATTGCAGTTTTGATTTGCAATTGATTATATATGTGACACAAAACCAGGAATGCATTCCGGTACCAGATCTACCATACCATATAGTACGCCAGACAAAAAGATAGGCCATGCATAGAATGCCAAACGCAGTATGTCAAAAGTACCAGGACGTTCTACTACATCCCCTCCTGTTTTGCAATGTGCTAGCCAGCAAGCTTTTCTGGCCATTCTGATCCACAGTCCTTTGAACAGCAGAAGATATGGCACATACATGACGGCGTCTCTCACAAGTAACAAGCTTGAACTTAAAGGGCAATATTATAATGAAGTAGTATGTCACAATTGTATGCATGCATGTTTGCAAATAGGATTATCCTGATAAAGTTTATCTGACCCCGATCCGAGCCAAGATAATACAAACTTCAACGACATTAACGTTTCATGTAGTCAGACAATGCATTGTATATTAGCTGTAGTACCTGGTTGTTCCACCAGGTGGAGCCTCTTACTGTTTAATGCTGTAGAGATCAGAGGAGGTGGCCACTCAGAATACGGCAGCATTGTGGGGGTTTAGCAAGTAAAGGAGCACCATGACAGAGACTTCTGTAACACTTAATGGTTAAGTAGGGCTGGCCCCGAAATATTCGAATATCCAAATCCCTGCCGAGCACCGCCAAGGCTGTAGTACGTGGACCTACCAACTCTGATGTCACGCTTTACTTCGCCCGTGTTAGTAAACGAATAATTTTATTCTAAGTCACCCCACCCTGGCGCGCCGCTACTGCTCGAGCCGAATATTCGGATAATGGATAATAGTCATTAATTGGACCCAAATATTCGAAGAACGGCAATTGCTATTCGGAACAGCCCTACCGGCAATAGTTGATATATTTAATGCAAAGTGTTTCACCATGACTTGTGCTCTCTCTTTCTGATACCCGTATGGCAGTGAATACAAATAAAAGATCAAACTACTATTGGTGCCAATGCCAATGACTTAAAATTCCATCATCAGCCCCGATCTAGATTTGTGACATGGGTTCGGGACATCCCTACATGCAACAGCACAAACTTCATAAGGGTGACTGTAGTACGTATTGAAAGAAAAACAACAAAGCAAGCACCTTTTTGTCTCTCCTGCTCTTAAACCAACACCCACTGACTTTTTTTTCTTCATATTTATCAATTTTTTTGGTCTTCAAGAACCAAATTCATACAGAAAGTACATAAGTACATAACATGGAAAAAAAAAAATCAGGGAACTTCGACATAAAGGTGTCACAATGCTGTAAATGTTGATTTTCACTTCCATTAAATGTATATTAATGACTGTGAGTTCCTCGAAATCCCCACAGTGAGTTATGAAAGCCTAAAATCTCCCCTTTTGAAGAACATGAAGAAGTAAAACTAGATCATATTGTGCAAAGGAAGAGCAGAACTTGAAATCCTGTGGCTTTAGAACATAAATCTCTACGGTTCCATACACTGTTGCCTTCCTTCGCTGCAGGAGTTTATTGAAATGACGTTCCAACATTAGTTTAAGGTAACAAGACTTCATAATTATGTCTAACTGGGATCAACGATGCAACTAACAAGTACAGAACAGTGGTTTCATCAGAGACTTTTGTTAATAAGTTGACCATTTTAAAACAATAATCATGGAGTTGATACGTCAGAAAAAGCTCTGCTAAGAATCTGAGCAGCAGCAAGAACTCTGCTGGGAGAACTAATCCACTCCTGATTAACAAAAACAAACCGCGCTGGAGTCGACAATACCGAGAAGCTTAGCACATGAAGAGGAGCTAATGGAGGATGTTGGCGTGAAGCTATGAGCCACACATGAACATGGCTGTAGGTTAGCAGGCAGCTGGTAGCCACACAGCTGCTAAATGAGCCTCTGAGGGCATGAACGCAACAGCTGATGCAAATGCAAGTTCGGTGCTTCACCTAAATTAGAGGTTTACCCGAGGGACCCGTTCTGAAACAGAGTCAGTGGAAACTGAGTCAAACCCGACGTGCATAAATTAACTTTTCGATCTGAATAAACCAGAGAATAAATCGACCCTGATCTTAATGTGTTGATCCATTTGGGGGCAAAACAACCCGAGTATAATCTGGATTCCAGTTCAGGTGTTGGGTATTAGGAATGGATTTAACTCTCTAAAACAGCTAAAACTGCTGCTGTGGTCCACGTCTTTAATGTCCTATCATACTACTGGGCAGATGTGGACAGCTGTGGATTTGCACGCACTTTTATTTGCTCGATAATTGCAGGAATGCGCATGTGGACACGTTCTACGGTCTCAAATTTTACACCGACATCCATGGTCACGTGGAAGCTTGAAAAAATGACGACTGATGTGGGTTTTCATGGCTGATAATAACCATTAGTAAGCGATATACTTGTATATTTGCAGTAGAAGTGAAAATTCTGGTGTGAAAACTGTTTATATATATACTGTACTATTCACATTTTTACAACCTTTACAAACTTTTCCTCTCTACTCTGCAGATCAACTCTAGAAAGATGTTTGACTATGCTGAATGTACCTACCAACAACTTGCTCCTCTGTGTACTGCCTTCAAGCCATGCTGCATTTATTTTATTGTGCAAACACTGCCTGCAGTTCAAACTGAAAAGTGTCTGGCTTCATGGCTACACTAACATACACCGATTTTTTAGTTTTTCACCAAATTTAATTAATGCAAACTATTTATTTTTGGCAAATTTCAAAATAAGACACGTTGAATAAAGTAATTTTGAGCTAATTTTAGCCTTAGATTTGGTTAATTTTCCCAATGAAACCACTTGTCAGAGATGTGTAGTTCAAGGATCATCTGAAAGGTAAAAAAATTCAATATTTTTTCAGTTTTCATGCTTTTTAATTCTGATAAATGGTGAATTTTTTGGTGGTTTTTAACTCACTAGCTGCATTTGGGGTTCACAGGGTACTGAGCATTAAAATCATGTACCTTGTCTTGGTCGGCCTTTTGCGACACTTCACTGGGTTAAAGATGCAAATTCACGTTAGGAGTTTGAACAACATTGCTCAGCAGTGGTTGGTAAAAAAAGGGGCTTTTCCTCTCTTTCACACAAACAGGACGGTTCAGAGTCTGGAGCGAATCAGCTCGGCTTGTTGCATCATACAATATTCCCGCTATATGGACTCCACCCTGCAGCCCTGTTCCCTTTTCAACGCCATGTGTGTGATCTATTTATTGGAACGCACTGTGTAAGTTCTTATTCGTGCACCGGGGTTGTGTCTCTCAGCTGCCAGCTTTACATTAAAACCTGAGGACCGGTGTTTAGGAACAGAACGACGACAGAGAACTGGTGATCTGACGGCAAATTGTGCAGCTGGTGTCCCTTCATGATTAAAGACGAACCTCTGCAGTCAATCAGCACTTCTTCCTGTTCCGTTCAGACGGTTTAATAAGAAACAAACAAAACAATCCTCTCCCGTTGCATTTCTTCTTCTTCTCTCGCTCTGTTTTTGATTCCTTCTCTTCCCTTCCCCTCCTCTTTCCTTTTGCAACACTCCAGGGTCACCATCTGCATGGCAACACTCGCAGCATGACACTTCCATAACCCAGGAGGAGGAGGAGAGCGGCGGAGCGCGGACCTCTCTCTCTCTATTCACAGGCCACCCATAATTCATTAGCTCTCCCTCTCATCCCCTCTGTATTTTCCTCTCCTCTGCACTGTGACCGATGCAGGTTTCTGAAGCCTTGTTCGGATATTTTCTGGAATGAAGCTGCTGACAGTCGATTTTTTCCTGCCGCCATTCAGCATGTTTTAAATTCGACCCCTTTTTTCACGCCAGATCTCATTTAGAAAGAGCCATTTTTCAGAGTGTGGAACAATAAATTTTAGCCTTATGCTGCAGTATAATCAACGTAACTGTGTCTTAGCCATCGACATCAACTTTAAAGGTTATTTTTATTCCCAGTAACAATATAAAACATGGCTATGCACGAGAAGAACTGGCCTCCTGACTCTCTGAGCCCTAAAATCCAGCGATGGGTTTGAGACATTTGCTATCTTGACACCATTTATCAGAGCTAGAAACTGTAAAAACACAAGGAATTACTAGATTTTCAGCTTTCTGACGGTCCTTGAACTACTCATGTAACGTGCAGTTCGGCAAAGAAAATGCAAAACTGCATCTAAGCTCTCAACATCAGCCTTTTAACTGATTTTTCTTTTCAAAATAACAATGTAGAACGTCACCATTCACCACTGAAACTGGCCTCTTAACCTTCCGAATTCTAAAACCTAGCAAAGAGTTTGAAACGCATGAAAACCACAAAGAATTGTTGGATTTTCAGCTTTCCAATGACCTCTGAACTACTCGTGTGTAACACGCAGATCTCAATTCAAGCTTAACATGGTCATATTCCATGTCATCTTTAAGAAATTGCTCAAAATAAACCGTATGCTTGAACCAGATTCTGTCAAAAACAAAAAAATCAGTGCTGCTTGGCAAAACTGAAAAGCCATGACTGACTCATCTGTGATCAACAGTCATGTGACAATAATTCAATGATTTCTTTGACTGAACTGGAGATATTTTAAATTTTACCTTTTCCATGCTCATTCAGGAAAAGGTCATTTTTAGAATGTGGAACAATTTAATTTGCCTTTGAAGAACATTCTACTGCAGTATAATCAATCAAATTGCATCTTAGCTATCAACATCTACCTTTTATATCGATTTATTGTTCAAATAACAATGTAGAAGATAACTATGCACAAGAAGAAGACTGATTTCCTTTCCAGACAGCCTCTAAGAAAAAAAAAAAAAAAGGCTCATTAACCCTCTGAAATGCAAGTTAGGTCGTTTTTAGAGTGTGGAACAAAATGCTGCTGTATAATAAACTAAACTGCATCTTAGCCATCTCTGTCAACTTTTAAAGTTAATATTTTTTCAACATAAAAACTTAAATCATAACCATGCACAAGAAGAAGAATGATTTCCTTTCAAGACAGCCTCTAAAAAAGAAACTGAAGGCTTCTTAACACTCTGAACCTCTGAAATGCAAGTTATCTGTCAAAAAAAATCAGCAGCAGAAACTGTAAAAACACAAAGATGTATTGGACGTTCAGCTTTCCAACAGCCCTTGAACTATTCACGTGTAGCAGTTCTTAATCTCAGTTTAAATCGAAATCACTCTAATCTACATGTCTCCTTTAAAAAAATGCAAAAAAAAAATAAACCATTTGCTTGAACCAGATTCTGTGAAAAACAAAAAATTCTGTGCTCATCTGTGAATTAGAAAAGCTATAACTGACTCAGCTGTAACGAAGAGTCATGTGACAAAAATTCAGTGACTTTTTCTTAAATGTGACCTTTTTTCATACCAAACCTCATTCAGAAAAAGGTCGTTTTAAGAGTGTGGAACAAAATGCTGCGGTATAATAAACTAAACTGCATCTTAGCTATCATCTTCAACTTTTAAAGCTAATATTTTTTCAACATAACAACTTAAATCATAACCATGCACCAGAAGAATACTGATTTCTAGATGGCCTCTGGTGCTGCACGGCTACAACCTGACCCGCTGCTATGACCCTTACAAAAGCAAACTCTCGCCACGATTGGTCAGCTTTTGATTCGGCCCCTGGTTCCTGCATTGTCCGCATTTTTCTGGCTTCGTTTCGAGCATCCATCAGTCACACACACACAAAGAGATTATTTCCTCTTTTTTCCCCCCCTTCCTCATTTCCACCAGGCAGAGTGCCAATGTTTTCCTTTCCTCCGCTGACTCTCACCTCTCATCCCTCCTCTTCCACAACTCCGCTCTGCTTTTAGTTGCAAGGAAAAAGCTGTTTATTTATGCAGAAAAGATTTTTTTTCTTCCTCCCTCTTCCTCTTTTTCCCCCCCTGGTTACATGCTTGTAGACGATTGCTGATAAAAAATGAAAAAAAAAGAGGAGGAGGATGCAAAGATTGGAAGAGAAATCTGCAAAGAAGTGGGGGAAAAAAAGGAGGGATTTATAAAGAAGAAGGCGGAGGAGAGAGTCGACTCGATGCTTTCCTGTGTCTCTTGAGCCGAGTGGCATAAAGACGGTTGTGTGTCACCGGTGGAAACACTCGCACGGGTTTAAAGCTGCTTTATGGGGCCCAGCCGCCGTGCACATGGCAGCGGTACCTTTGAGAATAAGACTATAACAAAGTACAGCACTAAAATACAGCCGGAGGGAATGATTAGTGTGTGTTTGTGTGTGTCGGTGTGAGAGAGGGGGGCTGGTTGAGGGAGAGAGAGCGAGATAGAGTGCCGTGCTCCAGGTGGTGCATTATTAAACAGATTTGTCACTTTGGGCCACTGGTGTTAAGTGTGTGTGCATGTGTGTGTGTGTGTGTGCAGAGACGATGAATGTATAGGTTGCGAAAAGCAGCTGAAGTAGAGATTGAAAATGAATGAAAATAGAAACCTGACCTCTGAACCCCAGAACCCAGCGGCGGGTTCAAGATGTGTGTTATCGTTAAAAAATATCGAAATGACACCATTTATCCGAGCTAGAAACACACAGAGAATCATTGGATTTTCAGCTTTCCAACAGCCCCTGAACTAATCATCTAAGCTTAAAATGTATGTGTTGTTTACAAATCCACCCAAAATAAAGCATTTGCACCAGATTCTGTAAAAAACTAAAAATTCTTTGCTCCTTGGTGCAACCAGGAAGCCATGAGTGACTCAGCTGCGACCGACAGTCACGTGACAAAAATTCTGTAAACATTCGACTGAACTGCAGGCAGTGTAAGAGAGGAGACAAGTATAGAAGCAAATTAGAGCGACGAACATAGTTAAGCAATAAATTAAATGCAGCAGGGCTCAAAAATGGCATGTTGGAGGATACATTCAAGAGCTGATGTGCATGGTAGTGTGAAAAATGCAAAGTTTGTAGAGGTTGCAAACATGTAAATAGTTAAATATCTATAAGATGTAGAGCCACCACAGTGTTGGAAACACCTGCGGCCAAAACGTTGAACATGTTTATTCCAGATTTTTAATTAAAACCAAAGAAACTCAGCTTTTGTTCTTTTCTCTGTTTTCTGATTTATGGAATTAGAACTTTGTCCTACTGCACAGAAGACATGTTTGAGTTTTCTCAAGTTGTTCTGTTTCCATAGAGGTGCAGGACTTTGTATTGCAGTGAAAAATGAGCCCACAGTGAGGAAAAATGTGACAGGAGCACAAAAAAAAATGGCTGGAGTTCTGGAGGTTAACCAGGAAAAGAATCTCTTTAACCATTTAAATAAGCTTTACATGAAGATTAAGAGTGTCTGCCACAAGTCATCCATAGAATAGAATAGAATAGAAT
This sequence comes from Chromis chromis, assembly GCA_900302755.1. NCBI lineage: Eukaryota > Metazoa > Chordata > Actinopteri > Pomacentridae > Chromis > Chromis chromis. The sequence goes on from OMNN01101596.1 coordinate 30,660, forward strand.
AATCTTTATTGTCATCGCACAAAACAATGAAATTCTGTTGGAGTAGTCCACCAGTTGCCAGGCTTATAAACATAAAGACAAAATTCAGTAAAAACAAAGAGACATATTTACAATAGAGCCCAATAATCATGTCAGTGATCCCACAGGGGGGAATGTGTCTGACTGCATCGGGCCTCGAAGTCACTTTCTGTCTTCATTTTTAGGTCGAACCACAAAACACAGAATCCTAGTTCCTGGTTTTAATTTAGCACCTTCATGACTAATATATTAACGTGCGTTTCAAACTCTATTCTTCTCACACTGATGTGAATCTATAATCCAAAATAACTCTGGTGTCGAAATAAAAAATCTCGCCTAAAATAAACCGTATGCTCGAACCAGATTCTGTAAAAAACACAAAATTTTGTGCTCTTTGGAGAAACCGAAAAGCTTCAAATGACACAGCTGTGATCATCAGTCATGTGGCAAAAATTCTGCGACTTTTTGGCTGAACTGCAGGCAGTGTTTACACAGAGCAGATAGGAGACGAGCAAACAAATTAAAAATGTATAGTATGTAGAGAGAGACACTTTTCCCCCCAGTACTGATAACATCTGTGGGCACTTAAATGTCTCATATGTCGATTTCAGGTTTTTTCAATATTCATAAAATAAATAATCAAATACAACTTTGTTATTTTCTTTTTTCTAAGATTGATAGCATTAAAAGTTTGTTTTACTGCAAAATGTGATGTTCGGTTCTCTCTGCTTCAAGTCATGGTTGTGCTGTTTAAATAGAGGTGTAGGACGTTATATTGCAGTGAAAAATGATCCAACAGTGAGGAAAAATGTGCAAATAAAAACACCCACATTCAGCTTGGTGTTCAGAGGTTTGATTACTGCTCAAAAAAGTTATTGAAATTACTATTAAGCTTTATTTTTGCAGATTTTATTCTAGGCCTGGACAGCATTTCACTGTTTAAACATCTTCTACTTAAAAAACAAAAGTGGCAGGTGATGATTTTGATGAAACTGCTTGGAGTTCAGAGGGTTAAAAGGAATAAAAGAGAGAAATAAAAAAGGAAAAAGAATAAGAATAAAATACAAAGTAAAGACGAGGCTGGAGGGATAATAAAACGGGCAGAAAACAATGAAGTCATGAAAGGAAAGAAAAACACTGCAAAGAAAACAACAAAAAAAGTAAATAAGAAACAGAAAAGACAAGGAAGTGAAAGCCTCTCTGGTTGGACATTTGTTACACATTTGATTTACACATGCACATTACCTCAAGCCACTGATTACATGCTATCTGCATGAACACACACTCTTGTCAGTTTCCATCCCTTCAGAGGACGTTGCATTGATTTACACTCATTTCTTGTCGACACATCCCAAACTTTAACCTACTTGTGACCTTAAACCGAGTTTGAACTGCAAAATTTAAGGTCTCGTGTCCCCACAACATGAGTTAAACACACACAAACACACACACCGTCATGCAAAGGTGTGTGTTGTGCTTTTAAATCCCTGTGGCTGCTGTTGACTAAGCTGATCATTGTTGGAGAGAAGAGGGGGTAAAAAAAGCAGCTCCTGCATTCGCCGTGACACGCAACAACACTTGTTTTAGTCAGAAATAACATTAAACAGACAGACAATGTCCTCTGAGTGTGTGTGTGTTGGTGTGTGTGTGTGTGTGGTGTGCAAGCCTGCGGTAGGTAATCTTACTTCTGGATGATATCAAACAAGAGGAACGCTGAATCGGGCAACAAATGCAGAGGATGGGACGGGAACAGCGAGTCCACGCACTCACAAGGACACACACACACCACACACACACACACACACACACACACTCTGCGAACACGCTGTTTAAAAGGCTGAGAATGATTCAGCACTGCGACTGAAACACACTTGTAAAAGCAGAACAGAATCCAGGTCTGATGGCAGCAGGAGACGCAGGAACATTTCTCATTTAAGCTGTGTCCATTTCAACCTCCAGATGTTTTTAGTCTCTTAAAAAACTCTCAGAAAAGGGACTTTGACCACAAATATCTCCACCGAAATGTAAGATTATAAACACGCAGCCTCTTAAATCTTAAATTTCAGGATTTTCTGCTTTTTTTGGGAACAATTTTACAGTTTAATTAAGTTTTTGTTAGCTGCAGGTAGTTTAACCTGCGCAACTCCAAGCAGTTTCTTCACGTTTTGCTTACTGTGGGATCATTTTTCACTGCAATATAAAGTCCTGCACCTCTATGGAAACAGCAAAAAGAAAAAAAAAGATTATTTATTTAAGAAAATAATGAAAAAACTACAAAATGGAATCAACATGTGCAACATTTTACTCGTTTCCTGTCTGCTCTGTGTAAACACTGCCTGCAGTTCAGCCAAGTCCCACTAAGAACTTATTGAATTGTTATCACGTGACTGTTGGTCACACGTTACTCACTGATAGCTTTTTAGTTTTGCTCAGGATTGCAGAATTTTTTGTTTTTCGCAGAATCTAGTTAAAGTAAATGAATCATTTTTGTCGATTTTTTAAATGAGACATGTAGAATTAACAGGATTTTGATGAAATGTCGCAATTTTAAGCTTAGATTTGGACAATTTTCAAAAAAGAACCGTACGTCACACATGATTAGTTCAAAGACTGTCTGAAAGGGGAAAATCTTAGTATTTTTTCTGTTTTTACAGTTTCTAGCTCTGATAGATGCTGGAATTTTGACATTTTTTTAAAATTACAACATGTCCTTCAAATCCACAGCTGGCTTCCAGGGTTCAGACGGTTTACGTATAAAAATGTAACACAGTTGATAAAATCATATGTTTTGCAAATCAACAAGTAAATGCAGCTGTCAAATTAAAAAAAGATGAAAAGTCATGAACAAGCACCTCAAAAATGCACTTTACACCAGCGTACATCCCATATTGATAACCGTCTGATTCATCAGAGGTGAGGTTCGCTGAATAACATCCAGCTTTTATTAAAACACACCTGAAGGAGTCTTTCCTCCTTTCCTCCTCCTAATTCCTCGTCTCCTCTCTGTCATCCTCCCCTCTCTGCCTCTTTTGTGTTTTGTGACGCACTCTCGCCTCAACTCCACTATATAATTATCTCCTCGCCGATTCCAACGGGAGGAACTCAGCCCTCCCTTTCTCCCCTCCAGTCTGCCCGCCCCGTCCGCCTCCGTCACTCCGACGCTGAATGCCGTATTGTATTCTCCGCCGCCATAAAGGCTTTTGATTGACAGCTGCGGGAAGCGAGGAGTGAGTTGCGAGCCCGCCCCCGCAGCACAGCGACCCTCCCTCCTGCCACCGTCGCTTTCATTCCAACTTGTCAAGCTGCTTTTTGCATCGATTAAGTGATGTGATGGTTAAAAGAAAAGCTCCGGTTGAAGTGGAAGGAAAAAAAACAAAAAAAAAACACAAAAAAGTCCAGATTGAAGCTCTAATTTGAACCCAGCACTGTGACTGAGGTGCTTTATTCTGCAGAGAAAAAAACACAGCTCAGGTGGAATTATAGCTTGTATTCTTTATCGAAAACCAGCCTGAACCATGACTCCTTCTTCCACTTGCAAGCTGAGTGCTCAGAGGTGTTTCCTCTGACCTGATCTTCCTGAAAATAGCTCGTCAGGGCGCCACGTGAGCCAACCGGCGTCATCATTCGACATCAAATTCTGTAACAAACACAGCGACGGAAAAGAGAGACGGAAGAAGGAGTTTGTGCGAATTTCATGTAAAACGTGGATTTTTGATTCAAAATCCAACAACAGCAAATCAGCAGAGCGTGATTCTACGTAATGGCTTCCGAAAACAACCAAAAACGTGTGACTCCGGCCACAAAAAACGCGACAATTTGCAGCTTCAGCCTGCAAATACCTGCTCAGATTTTCGCTCCAGCCCTTCAGTTAAAACCAGCATAATCCCGACACACTCTCGTGCCACGCCATCAGAGGGGATTTAAAGATTCAAACGGTGGTCCTGCTAATTAGGCCGATGGATTTTTTGCACAGAAAAAGCGACACATAATGCAAGAAGCAGGACTTTAAGTGGATTAATTAAAACCAACACCGCGGGGTCAGAGGTCAAGTCCCCTTTCGCCGTCCTCGCTCTTCCCTCTCCGCTGTCGCCGCTGCTGCAGGACGAAAACCACGCAGGTGATCGGACGGCAAATTGAAAAATAGACGCTTGTTTCCCCAACTTCACCTGGAGTTTCGGCTGATTCCGCTCTTAAAATGTTATCTCCGAACATGATTTATTCAGAGGGTAATAGAATAAAAAAACCCTGTGCTCTCCCCTCCTTTAATTGAATACACCTCGTCTTTGCCAGGCATGTGTGTGTGTGTGTGTTTAAGTGTGTGTGGTAGCTGGATGCAATCAGATGGAATTAATATGCATGCTGTTTCTCATTATGGAATAACTGAACTGCACTTCAGATATGTGATGTGCTCTGTGAGAGGCAGATTTCCAGCATCCGTCCCCTGGAACATGAGCTCATGTGTGCTGACAGAGTGGAGAAAATAGCAAAAGAAAAAAAAAGAAAGAAAAGAAAGTGAATGCACAGGACGAGCTGACACGCCCTGCTAGAAGATCACATGCACACTTGTCACTCGCGCATTTAAATGAAATTCCACAGAGCTGCTGCATTAATCAGCTAACTGTGCTAATATGCACGTCACGCCGCCTGATTATATCACTTCTGTAGTTCGCTTCGCAAATCTTGAATTCCACCAGCAGATTCGAACAAACTGGAACGGGGTTTCTGAGCCGCTCTCGTGTCGAAATCTGCGAAATATTACTAAATCAAAGGTTGCTGCCGTTTGTTCAACCGCTGCTCGACAACGCCGACAACAACTGCAACCGCCCCGGCTTGTTACTGCCGTGTTTATGATGCGAGTGTGTCTGAGCGTGACGGAGGTGAGTCTCATTAGGGGGAAAACAAGAGGCGCTTCATTAACATAGACGATTGAGAAGTGTGTTTGGGAGGGAATGAGCGAGCAAGTTTAGCAAAAGCGACCGTGTGTGTGTGCGTGTGTGTGTGTGTGTGTGACCCCCGAGAGAGTGCGATCGCTGGGTCCTTGTTAAGATGCAGGGCCTCTAATCTGTGAGGTTTAATAAAACAGAAGAAGCAGAGGTTCCTCCTGCTGCAGGACTCCCGAACCCCGGTCGCTGACCTCTGACCTTTCACCTGCCGAGCAAACATGGCCGCCCCCAGCTCCAAAACGCCAATCATCCAGTCGTAATCCGCGCTAAAATTAGCCAAAAGTGACATTTTTTTCCCCCTCCCCACCAAGAGACGTGTCCCCGTTAAGGAAATAGACCGAGAGTGTGTCCACAGAGGAAGCCTCCGCTGCGGCTATTTATGAGTGTGTGTCAGGTCAGCTGCATGGCCTATATTTCAGTCTGAATGGTCATCACTTGGAAATGACATCATTTAGCCCCCTCCTCCTCCTCCTCCTCTTCCTCCTCCTCCTCTTCTTCTTCGTCCATCAGCAGTCCACTGAAATATGCCTGCTCTACATTACTCCACTCGTTTTCTATTTTGGATTTGGTGGATAATGACGGTTGGGATGGAGGGCAGCGAGTAGCGAGGGGGGATAAGAAATGATAAAAGAAGGGGGGGGAGGCGGCATTAAAAGAAAAATAATTTGCGGGTCTTGAGGGTTTCTGTCTCCTCTCTCTCCGTTTTCTAAAATAGAATTTGCGATAGTCCCCGCTGCTGCCGCCCGAAGTCTGTCGAGGGAATAATGACTTATTTATCAAATGGCTGAAATATTCAGGGACAAGGCCTTTTAAATTCCGGGCTTTTAAATTCATAGGCTTTTTCTGCTGAGATGCTTAATGACAGTGAATGTATTCAGAGTGATTTTTTTTGCAGGTCCGAGATGGAGTCCAATAGCTGTTTGACAAAAAGGGTGAGAAAAAAAAGAGTGCAGAGCTGGAGGAGCTTCACCTTTGACCTCGCGGGAGGGAAATTTGGTATCAGGAGCGCCTCCTTGCCAAGAATTAAGCGGCTGCGTTGCCTGAGCTGCAGCTGAAAACATGTTTTTTCGCAGCTCTGGAGATAAAATTGAATGTTCTTCTAAGAGCGCTGCTGCAGCAGGCAATCAGCCATGAGTAAATGTTTCAAGATAAATTCCTGGAGGGGCGTACTTTTTTTTTTTTCTTTTCTTTTTTCCTGCCAGCAACATTTTAGAGGGACCAAAATCAGTATTGGTGGAGGGAGGGAGGGAGACAAGAGGGGAGGGCTGGGAGGAGATAAATGAGTGTTTGTTCGTACTTCTTCCTAGGCTGAAATGGACGAAGTTTGGAGATGATGGTGGTGATGAAGCGCAGCAGCACGGGAGGGTTAATGAGATGTACGCGGACACAACAGCAGGAGCAGCGGCTCGCATGACTCATGACAGAAGCACAGCAGCAGAGCAGCTCAGAAAAGTAGACAGCAGATTACAGCCAAAAAAAAAAAACCCGGCGCAAAAAACCGTGCGTAATTACGCACCGCAGCGCCACCAACACCGCCGTGGATCTCACAGACACACGGCGGCGACCTCCTGTCTGCGCCGCGTACCCACCCTTATTTTCCCAGAGAAAAACACAGAGACAGATAGAGACAGAGAGGAGGACACCAGCGCACTTCTGCCGCTCGTCCCCCCCTCCCCTCCCTCCTCCTTCTCTGATATACCAACAATGGCGCGGCTTGTGGAGAAACTAACCGGGCGCTTACCTTAACACGTTCCAGCTTTTCAGAGGGTCCAGGTCTGAAATTATAGAAACCATGGTCGACTGGCTGGGCAGCACCGGGAGAGGGAGGGGGTGCGGCGAGAAAAAGATCGAAAGAAAAAGCGGCGCAAAGGCTGTAAACTCCGTCTGCGAATGACAGCGATTGCTCGGATGCAACCCGTCCTGGTTGTTCAGTGGGTGATGAGCGCTGTCACAGCTCTCTCTCTCTCTCTCTCTCTTCCTCTCTCTCTTCCTCTCTCACCCCTCTCTCTCTCTCTCTCCGCCCCCTCTAGTACAAAGCCTGCGCGCTCTGCAGACGCGTCTCCGAGCTTCCTCCGGTCCCTCTTCTTCCACAGACAAGCTGCTGCTGCTGGAAATGCACAGATGTACAGTTGAGGAGGGTAAAAAACCGCCACCCTGGAAACTCATCCACCTTTGTTTTTTCTTGTTTTTTTTTTTTTTTAAAGAAATACACGTTAGGGAAAGAGTTTACGCACCAATTGTAATGTTGGCAAACTGGAAAACAAATCTGGTTTCTCCTTACAGGATGGATCTAATGTCAGTGGAAGCTACACGATGCAAAGCAATTTTACTTATTTGTATTTTAGTGTTTTTGAGTCATTTGACACCTAGAGGATTCTGCTTATTGGGACCTGTTGGATTGCACTGTAGGGGAACCTGTTAGCATCACATAAATAAATGCATGGTGGGGGGATAAAAATGGATCTATTTATATGAACATTTCAAGCTGCAAACATTGTTGTGTCGATATAAAACTGTTAGTAGTTCCAACAACTTAACATTGTGTGCAATTCAAACTCAAATTTATGTGTTAATTGATTTAAAACAGAAATTCAAGTCGCGGTAAATTCACTAAATTAGCTCGATAACTTCTCCATCTCGAGTTAAATGTTCAAAAGAATTCATAATTTGTATTTATGGTAGCAAAAGTAATACCAATAACATAATTAGTAAATTAAAACACCTTTGAGTGTAGAGGAAGAGCTAATTCCGCTTACTCAATATAGGTCATTGGTTGAACATAATTTCATATGAAGATTGATGCACTTTAAAATGTAATTCAGGGGACCTGGTCG
>OMNN01101596.1:41130-91747 GCA_900302755.1 Chromis chromis
GATGTTACTTTGGCACATACCACCAACCTATAGACTGTTAGGACATCCCCCCATTGGAACAGTACTCCCTGATGGTAGTAGCCCCTCTCAGCAGGATTGTAATAGGAGGTGTAATAGAATTACAGTCTGAGAGGGAGACGTCTCTGTGTGTGTGTGTGTGTGTGTGTGTGTGTGTGTGTGTGTGTAGCTGAAAGCATGGTATCATCCTACAATGCTGCAGCGCTGCAAACCGGCTACATGTCCAGAAAGCAGATACAGTATGTCCAGATACGACTGCCGTTTCCTATAGATGTACAGTATGTAAGCTGGACAAAAGAGAACAATGTGCTGCCTGTGTCAGCAGCAGTCTAATGAAAACATTCAGTGTAGTAGAACAGATGGAGTATCCTCTACAGCCCATTGTCTTTACATAGTAATGTAAAACTATGATATAAAACTCAATTATGTCAGTAGATCTGGGCATAAAAGGACAAGTTTGCAGCTCTTTCACTGTAGAGATAATGAAGTGGGAAAGCAGTTATTACGTCCCTAATGACAGAAGACTAGATCTCCTGCCTCAGATCATTACAAGTGTCATTCGTACATTCAAACGTGGCCATTTCTAATAGACACTGACTTTTTTCTCAGTTGTCATCTACTGATGATAAATATTTTCACATGAATTACACCGTGTGTATCATATTGCAATTTTGAATGTGAAATCGACACTGACTGATGTGAATCTAACAAACAAATTCCCAAAATTTCTCTGCTTCTGGACATCAGCTACCAGAGTCCATTCTCAGAAATACCAAAAAAAAAAGGGAATAAAAAGAAAAGAAACCCCTTTTTATAAAGAGAAGTTTCAAATACTTTAATGCACAACATTAATCTAACATCAGACTAGCGTGTTCTATTCAAGACCTAGACCCAGCACTACATTATTTTCCCAATATTTTTACCCACATTGACTATTGTACTTCGTACAAACATTTAGAATAAAAAATGGATCAAAGCCCTGGTTTTCTCCTGAACTTGCTCTGGCCATATAAAACAGAAATAAACTTTTGAGTATTTTTTGGCACAAACTGACTGACTGACTGGCAGAACTTCAGACAGCAGAGATACTGTGTCCTCATCTTAATCAGAAAAAAGAAAATCGGATTATTATCTGTGTGCCTTCTCAAAATGCAGATAGAGAAATGCCAAAAGAACAAGTCCTCCACAGAGCTCCCTCCCATAATTTATGGTGAAAACAGAGCCAGTATTAATCAAAGTGACATGGTTGAAAATTTTAATAATCTTGATACCTGAGTCTACCTTTAAATGTGTAGTATGTAATTCTTTATACCAGATTAATGAAATATCTCCTCACAGCGCTTGTGCACATTCATATTTGAGGAAAGGAGGGGGAGCCATCACTATTGAAGTAGTCCTCTGTGCAACAATACAATGGTTTCGCAGTGCTTATAAGGATCCCTGGAAGTCTTACTATGTAAAAATGTCTGGCATCATCTGCCACGAGCACAGAATCACTTGAACCGTATCAAAATGGCAACTTAAATTTCATTTTGGGGAATAGGAAGAAGTCGCTGGGACCCAGTTTTGGTGAGTAGTGCAGGTGGAGAGAGACAAATGTGCTTTTGTGGCCAAAAAAGCCAGTGCGAAATTGCTGCTGCACTGTTCACACAATGCATTGGATGACTCGTATGTCATTATGCCACAGATTTTGTTCCGATACCTCAGGATGTTACAGTAGAACTGCTGCTCCTTCACTGTGAACATCGCTGTGGTGGTAGCAGTTTGCAGTCCTTGGAGGAATCACAAATGCACACCTACCAGTTGTTACAAAAACATGTGTACCACAGATCCCCACTGTCTGCCAACTCATTTGCATCCATGTGATTGTGACACGCTTCGTGCACCTCCAACACGCACAATCTAATGATTTTGATCAGTTCTTGTATCTCAGTGTGCTAACTAGCAAAATACTAATAGTCTTTCTCCAGAACTGCAGACTCCACATTTAAAGCTACCACTGAAAACCAACACACTGCTGAGGACCAGCCTGTGACAAACAATGCCGAACACCAATGCTTCAAATTCTGTCAGTGTTTTCCAGTGTTCTCACAGGACCTGGTGTTCATTCATAATCTGCAGTGAAACTACTCAAATAAAACCAGTACATGACTCGACTTGGCCAACTGGCAGGTAAAAATCATCCATTTTCCAAAACCACTTATTCTGTTCAGGTGAACTGCTGCCAATCCCAGCATGCATTGGGTGATTGACAGTCTAAACCCTAGACAGGTGCTTGTCTATCACACACGGTAACTTACATGTACAGGTAGAGGCTCAGTCCTCAGAGGATGTGGGCCATGAAGGCCCAACTTCAAACTCAAATGAGAGCAAAATGAGTCTGACCTCACAAAGATAAGCCAAATCCAACATTTCAAACATAAGATTAAAAAAAAACATTGTCCCTAATCATCTGGAAGCATTTAAGTACCACTGGTTTACAGGTTGAGATATGATGATTCACCAAAATACATGATGGACAACTGTGAAAATACTTAAAGGCTCTAAAAAGCAGTTTGTCTTTTAGGTTTTTACTATAAGCAACTGAATCCTACACCAACACACCATCTTCTGAAAATGTTGGAGCAATCTGGGCTATTTCACATGAAAGATTTCTGTATCTCTGAGCTCTTCTCACTAATTTGTATGAAGTGGAGCTCAGATGGAAGAAGCTGATGCTTTTTTTCTCCCACAAACCAATCCGAATTTTAGAAACATTGATCAGAATTTGATGACTGTTGGTGGGTCTCCTGCTTTCACTATTAATCTGACCAAATGACACTCCAAGTGAGTAGATATGCCAAGGTTTGGAGTGTTCATCTTGTAGAGGACACTCACATTACCATGCAGAGTGAAAGCACCATTGTTCCCTCAAATCCTTCAGGGGTTTACATCCGTTCAGCTTCCATGTTGGATCAAGTGTCCACTGGGTGAATTTTAGGCATGCAGTCTGTTCTTCAGCAGACTCATTTGTTGTTGTGTTTAATTGCTGTTCAAGATGTTGTTGTGATGAGGCTACAAAAAACTAATTTAACTGGACTATCAATCGATCAATCAATCAACTTTAATTTGTAAAGCGCTATGGGAGGACTATGGGAGGAAACCTACATGAACACAGCGTAATAAGTCACAAAGATTTAATGCAGTAACTGTGCTAAGATGGAGGTCCTGATGGAGGATGTGCACTACTGTCCCATATTTGTTCCATACTGTATAGTCAGCATTTACATTTTCATTGTTTAACCATGATGACGATCCTTCCTGAAGAGTAACTGCACAGTAACCATAGTTACAGACACTGCAGGTAAAACAAGCTGAAAGCAGTGAACATTTAATACTTAAATCCAATAAAGATGCACCATTTAAAGACAATTGGAGGGACTGCTGACACATCCCCAGCAGGCTGGGTTACTCTGACTGTGTTTCTATGATGTATTTTAAGTACATTTTGAAGTTTTGCTTGAGGAATCCTCAATTTCCTTGAGTATTTTCACACTCGCTTGAGGTGGTTTTGACCAAAGTCAACGCATTTCATGGGAGATGGAAACACCTTTCCTGAATAATTTGTGATGTGGCAAACATCAAACTCACATGACTGACCAATTGTTTCTTCAGTTATTTTTGTCTCTGGAAAGCATGAAACATGGCCATCACCAGCTGACATAAAAAAATAATTACAACTTGCCTGACTGAGCAAAATTCCTGAAGTCTTCTCTCATTTTTCTCTCATGGATGGACAAAGTTGGTTTTTTATTCTTCTTCTTCGAGGTGTCTCAGTGGTTGGCAAACAACCTCTTTTGTTTTCAGCTTCTTCTACTCTTTTTATTGCAGCCATGTGGCATGTGGCCTGTACTGCCCCCATCTGATGACACAACACAGCCCAATTTATTTGCTCCAAAGCAATAATTTGAACAAGCATAATTGACATTTTACCTTTTTGAAAATTTCTGCAGCATATCAAAAATTCACCTTGATTTCGCTCAACAGTTATATGGAAACTCGGCTATTCTCTGTGCGCTCACCTTCTCTTCTTCTGCCAGATTTGTGCAGATGCTGAGGCTGTTGAAGATGGCAGCAGAGGCAGACGTACAGTTTGCAAAACTACACCTGCAGTCCCTCCACAGGACTAGAAGATAGCTTTTGTTGCATGTCAGTAACACTAAGAGTCGAGGGTTTTTTTTGAAAATGGGTTTTTAACACTGCATCTGTCAGCCATAACCTCCGTCAGAAAGATAGCTGAACTCCAAGTTTACAGTAAGTGTTGCAGGAGCTTGCTGAATGGTTGGGCATCATTCTTTCACCTCAACTTACGCCTCAGGTTCTTTCTGAGTTCTCTGACCCTGAGTCAGTCCAGCTGGGGTCACTCTCCACAGCTCGACTGATGGAGATTGGCAGGCCGAGCGGCTCCAGTCAGCTCTGTGTCGTGCCAGGGCTTTGGCAGAGTACATTCTGTGCACACAGGTGCTCAGGAAGACTGATCACTGTTTATCTGTTTCAGATCCAGTCATCTGGTCAGGCCCCTGTCTAAGTCAAGGCTGTCCCACTGAGTTAGGGATGCAATTCAGCAATCAGAGCTCTCTTGCTACCATATGTGCAAACGTTTTTAAGGTTCTGCCATTTGAATGCAGCAGCCATTAATAGGTGACCAAGCCATGCAGAGCAGACCTGCATTCTCCACCATTTTATGTCTATCTTGGTCAGTTTGGTTGACCTGAATGATCTCTCTGTTTAGATATTTGACCTTTGCATCTTTTCAGGGCCTTCGAGTTCTTTTTGAGTCATTCTTGCACACTTGCAAATCTACAACCTCTCAAGCTTGTCCCTTTGTGTCTTGTGGGACCTGGTTGGTATAGAAATCATGCACTTTTGTTAATAGTTAATTAGTTGTTGTTTTTTAACTGGCCTTTTCAAGAGTTACTCCACACACATGGAATATGTAACCTTGATTCTCTGACTGAAGTCTGCAGTCCAATCATACACAATAAAAAAAAAAATCTGCCAGATGATGCTTTTATGCAATCTTTTATCAAAACCATCATAAAGCTAAGAGTACGATTGTTAAGGGTAGTGTAGTTCACTGTACATGTGCTTTATTGCACTGACTGCTGCAACCTATAATGGAAAGATGGACTATGTTGCACTGACTAGATCCTAAGAATGACTTTGACTTGAGGGGAAAATAGCCAAAGTGGATGATGATCAATAGGGAGATGAAAGGTTTCATCGAAACTACATCTTTCAGGATAAACAGGTGTGAGTCTGCACACTAGATATGACACTACTGATTTAACACACTAATATAAGTCTCCTCTTCATTTGTGTTACACACTATCAAAACAATGCCTTGCAATGGCATCTGTGGTTCTGGAGAAGCTTGGTCAAGTCAGAGAAAACAACTCCTCATGCTGATTTGATTATGCTTTCTTTTATTTAATTTTACCTCTGCAAATCCACAATATTTAAGGAAGTGCAGAGCTAAATTATGCATTTAATGCTATTTTTACTGCCGACATCTCATTTTAATTTAATTACAAACTTTTTAGGGTGCTCTAACCAATATTTTTATATGGACAATAGATCAGACAGTTGTAATGTGATGAACCCACAGAGGATAAACACAGCCTCTGCAGGTCCCTTTAGCTTGACGACACACCTCGGTCCTTTAGTTTATTGTTTTCTTTCCCTGGACTGCAAATTTATTGTTGAAATTCACACTCACTCCTCTCATAGCATTGTTTGGGCCACAGCAGGCAGCTGCTTTCAGTGATAAACCTTTGATAAACCCACTCAACACTGAGCAGCAAAACAAAAAGCGGTTAGAGAGCAGCTGATGAACATAGTGGAGCATTTAATACCTTTAGAAGTAATGAAAACCAAACTAGGTGGGCACAACCACTCCAAAGAAATATTGATGTTGCTGGATGTGGAAATATGCAACCGTTTGCTTATTTACACGAGCGACTAAACTAATTAATTAATTCTGCTTTAAAATTTCATTGATCTCGTTGACCTTTCAGCCACCCTTGTGGGCTTTAACCACATGTGAAACAGAGTCTAGTATTTGTGCGTTAGTGTGTGTGTGTGTGTTGGTTGGATGTCGAACTTATTTGCAAAAGATCCAAAAAATACTGTTTTCCCATAATAAAAAGATAAAAACATGCAAAAACGTTTTAATTTGTAATCCAAATTACACATATACAAGGATTCAAGATATTAGCATGTCATTTTCAGAGACCACAGCCAAAAGAACAACAAGAGAAAAATACAATCTGTACATATTTCAGTTTACAGTGAGTAGCCAGTTGGAGAGAGTACCAGAGAACACTAAGGCAAATCATCAGCAGACAGAAGAAACATTGCCTTTTTTTGTATTTAATCCACCACAGCAGAGTATCAAGAAGTATCTTTGCTACAAAACAAGGACTGATGACTCCCTTTATTAGCAATCAGCTGCATAAGTTACATTGTAATAAAAGCAAAACAAAAAACAGAAGGTATCTATCTAAAGTCTAGCATTACTGTACATGTCTTCTCACTAGCTTTGGAAAAACCAAACTTGCAAAAATATGCTGCTCTTTTGTACAGCTCTGGGTCTGACCAGCATCTGTCACAACACTATCAGAGGAGAATCACACAGCCTCACCATGATGGAACACTGGTCCTGAGAAAGGGGTAGAGATTTTTAAATTCACAAGTTCATCAACTTTGGAGCATGAATTCAAAGGTAAACTTGATTTTAAAGGTGTAGGGAAGTCCAAATCATGAGTTTGTAGCAATTACACTTGCTCTGATATTTTATTTGGTCATAAGGTCTGAAAAATATGAAATAAGAACCTGTATTTGGGAACTAAAAGTTGTACCAGCAGAGTTTTAGTGCAACTTGTCAAGCAACACAAAGGCTGCAAACAAGCAGCCTTTGTGTTGCTTGACAAGTTCATTCATGCCCAAAATATTCAGTTAACGGTTTAGTTTATCCCAAAAGTAGATTATGACAGCTCCTGTTTTGCTGCCACAAGAAAGAAAAAACCTGGGACAGGTTCATCAGTCAGCTAACAATTACCACTTAGAATGGGCCTTTGGAGGGTGATTACACTCAGCTGTATGCATGATTGATCCATGTACAGTAAAAGCAATGAGTCTGTGTTACCTTATTTGATGGAAATTGATGCATTTTCCTGTTATTTTTGACCACTTTGTAAACCAAAATGTCTAGGATGCTATAGAAAATTAGACTAATTCACAAAACTGGTTAAATTCTCTCAATTTTCCTCTACTGCTGGCTGAAATCTCTTTCAGGAGCACCAACAATTCCTCTATGCAGACAAATTTCCTGACCACTGTCACAGAAGAGCCTCACGAGGAGCTCAAAAAAGACTGCTGCACACCAACTGTCAGAGAAAATCATCGTGACTGTCTCAGAAGCCTGACGGCAGAGTGTGTGTCTGATAAACACAGCGAAGACGGACCTGCACACATTTTAACAAGCTGCACACGAGGGAGTTCTATTCATGTTGTTCAACTTTAACAAAGGGCAAGAGTAATCATATTCTGGCTAAGTGTTCCCAGCAGGACACGTCTGATTTAGATTAAAAACAGTAATAATAATGAATTGTCAAGTGCAATTGATACAGTGTTTGTTACTGTCTATGCCATTGTTGTAGCCTCTGGTGGATATGCATTGCAAAACAACAACCTGTTGGCCTCGTCTGCTGGTATATGCGATGCACAAGTCGGACTATTCCTCAGGCATATTGACACCATCAACACAAACTTTCCGTTTGGTTTTTATTGTTGGATGGAATGCGATGCAGCTGGTCTGTAATGTTTTCAGTTGTAGTCCTTCAAAGCTCATGGGGTTTGTGTGTTGCTATAGCGATGTGAACCTCGATGTTGACCTGTCACAGATATACTGGTATAAACAGAACATAACGCAGGCGCTTGGGGTAATTCAAAAATGGTGTCATCGCATAGTTTGCAAAGCAGAGTGACTCCAACTCCATTGTTTCCAATATTCTCAACACTGTCTGCAGCACATGTAGCAGAAAACAGCTGAGCAGACAGTTGTGCGGAGTCAAACTAATTAGTCTGTGGCATACATTGAAAGAAAGAATGACCAAATAATTTTTTCTTTTTCAAATCAATTCTAACATTCTGTATGTAGAAATACGTATATACACAAAGCATAGTGGCCAATATATTAATATTGAAATATTTTCACTGCCCAGAAATCCAGTATTGCTATAACATGCTAACATAAATAATATTAGATGTAGCGGTTTTGTGACATTTGACATGTTTTGCACATCTAGATATAAAGAAAATATGTCAGCAGGACCAAACTGTTGGATGGATTTTTCTACCATTCCAAAAATATGTTGGTTGTATGTTGTAAATATGTTGGTTGTAACATACCAGCATTAGTTACATTAACTTCTTTCCTGACATTAACATTTGTTACCTGTTAAAACTGTTAGAATGCAGAAGTAGAGATAGCACAACAGCTTTTCACATTCCTCCCTCTCACCTTTGCACCGTTCTGCTGCAGATCCAGACATAACTGGGGAAAAGGTGCCGCTGTGGTCATTTTAAGCAGCAGACCTGAGTATTAGTCACCCCTCAGTCACTCTGTATTCTGTCCACAAGCTGTTTGTCAAACTTTAATATTCATCTGTAAATAAAAACTCCAACCAGAACTTGTCTTGCTGAAACTACACCAGACACAAATTCCCCCTCTGTCATATTCTTTCAATATTTCATTCCTCACTTCCTTGTCTTTATGATGGAGATTTTCATCTATCCGTCATTTCATCTCGCTGCTGCTCTGCCACCAAGAAATGCTTCAAATGTTTTTAGATTCAATTGTTTTTGGCCTTGATTCTTTGTCCCAGTTTTTGTTTCGGTTTTCTTTCATCTGTGCAAACACAAACGGAAATTGTATTTTATCCACATGTTTTTCACCACTTTGCTTCAGTGTTTTTTTTTGTTGTTGCCTAAAACTGTATCCCATTTTGAATTCCCTTTTGTAAAAATGCAGCGAGGACAGATCCACAACATTTAAACTGCGCCCGCAAATAACATTTTCCTGCTTGTAAAAACCTCCCGGATTCAGAAACGGTTAAATTCATTTTGGCACTGAATGTCCTCGACTGTCTGAGAGTGTTGAAAACCAGAGGAGGCAGCTATTCTTTATAGCAATTTACCCACAGCTTTGACCTGATGTGATGTTGAATAATCAGGGTTTGCGGAGGAAAATCGGTGTGACAGAGCTGAGAGGAAATAAAAACTTTTGATCTCGGCCGGCTTTGTTAACGCAGACAGTCGCATTAATACCAGAGAACTGTTGTGAAAAGAGCACATGTGTTTCAAAAAGTCACAAAGTCCATGTAACAAATATGACAGAAAAGGTGTGTATATATATTTATATATAAATATAAGTTGTGATGAAGCTCCTAGTCAGAGGAGCAGCTTTTGTGACTCGCTAAAAGACAAAAGTTCCTATCAAACCTAAATTTAGATTTTTAATTCTGTTGACCCAGAGCTGCACAGTAAAGCCATGTTTTTTGCTGGTAGGATCATCCAAGGCATCTCATAGTAGGCTTTGCCCTTTTAGAGTATCCATCCAGTGTGTCTCTGTGGAAATGATTCGCACATACTCTCACATACACACATACAAGTAATGAGGTGGAACCCAAACACACATACACACATTCGCTCATTATGGCAAAGTGCTCCTCCAAATTGCAGTTGCAAAACACTAGGAGCTTTAAAGCAACATACAGAATCGAGACTGAACACAATCAAAAGAATGTACAAAAAGGCACATTTGACCCCAGTGCTGCTGTACTGTAAAGATTCAAGTGTAAATGAGCGTCTGTAGCATGGCTGTAATAGCTCTCAACCATCACAGAGACAACATACCCTCTGAGCGCATTGTTCTGGCTGCTCACGTTTGTTAGCACAGGGGCTAACGCTCAGATGATGTCCATTAGCCTGAATGCTAGCCAGTGCCCAGCCTTTCGAGGCCAGGAGTCAGCATGGTCCCGAGTGTCATCAACTGTCCCTCAAGAGGCAGCGAGTCTCTTTACAAGCTGTCCCGTGGAAATACACAAGTGCCGATCCGAAACCCCACGTTTATCCCATTTCATCTTCCTTTCCCCACCCACCGCCCAAGCCTCGAAGCAAGGGGTGGGGAGAGTGGTTGTCGTCAGTCGGGGCCGGAGGGTGCTAATCATCCTCTCCGCCGTACAGGTCGGCCAGCTTGCGGAAGCGTGGCCCCCAGTCGCCGAGGTAGTCGTAATCCTGGTCTCCGCAGCTGGAGGAGGAGTGCAGGGAGCTGAGGGAGCCGGCAGTGGAGCCGCTGCCCTCATAGTCGAACACCAGCAGGGAGTCGTAGGGGGGAGCGGTGGGGTCATTGTCTGCTGCCTTCAGGCCCTGGAGAGGAAGACGGAGGAGACAGGAAGGTGAGCAATGCAATGGTAAATAATATGAGAAAGGATTCTTTCTAGCTTCATGGAGAAAATGAAACTACCACCACAGACGGTCAGAGATATCGAATTTCAACCAAGAACCTTTCATTAACCTTCCTGTCTCCTCCAAATGGCTCTAGTAAGCAAGGAGAAGATGAGAAAACACCTTCTATTTTTTTTCGCGCTTTAAGATCCAGTCATCATTAAAACGTATGTCATACAGGAGAGTCAATAAAAACAAAGTTGTATTGACATTTACGGTGCATTGACTGATTCGCTCATGCATTGACTAACATGCAAGGTAACATTCAACCTGAAAAAATGCCTCAAAGCAGCCTTTCAGCAGCACAGTGAATTAAATGACTTTGTCTACACAGGTAACGTTAACTAGTAAAGATGAAAAGGCAGCAGAACATCCTTTCAGTAATCATTCATTCTTCTGATGGTATCCTTTTTTCCGATGTATTTGCAAAGAAACATTACAAACCAGCTTATTAAACTGTGTATAGCTTTGTGCTGTATCCACAATGCCTGCAGGAGATGAAAGCTTGCTTTGCTGCGTTTTCATTGCTCTGCCTATTAGATGAACTTGACCTCTTCCTGCACTGCAACTTTTTGTCAGAATGGATGTTTTAAATGTGACTTCATTTGCTCTGCAAAAGTAGGTAAGTGGAATCAATCACAACACAAAGTACTTGTGTCTATTCACCGATATTGCTTCCTGCCACACTAATACCAACCTACATGATTGTTTTGTTTAATACTATTTTGCCAGATGTTTGGCTGATGATATATTCAACATGATGAAACAATTCACAAGGTCACTTTAACATTTGATGATGTGTTCACTTTGACTAATGTCCGTAAACTTGGCACAGTGGGAACAATGGTTATGCACTCATAAGTGTGCATCCCAGGTGCGCTCCGCCACTTTAACAAAAAGCTGTGCACCTCTGTATAAAGATGGAATAAACCCTCTGTGGCATTACCGATAGGTTTCCTGAACGGCAGCTTTGAAGCTCAGTGTCATCACTATCTTGGCAGTACCTGGATTGTCCTGTGACAGCACCCACCTGTCAATCAAAGCAGCCACCCCCTTAGTTATGCTTAACTTTAGGCTTTGAAATTATTTAAACAGGTGAGTTATATATAAATCCACCCCACATGCATTGAAGGGCAAAATAGCTTTAGAGACCAAAACTGTTTCTCATACTAGGCTGGAAACATGTTTATTTCTGCTGTAGAGTTGTATATTTTAAAAAGGGGGTCAGTTGGGATTGACTCACTTTTGAGGCCAGCCTAAAGTTGCCACTCGAGGAACTGCACCTTTTGGCTGCTGGCTTGACTGTGGGCTTCATTTCTTAGCCCTGAAGTTTGACACTTGATTTTAACCAGCCTCATTTTCACTAAGAGCCTGCATCACATTTATACATTCTGTGGGTTACAGTGGGTGTATACACATCACTCAGTTTGTTGTTGAATAGCACTTAATCGGTGGTTGCTGAGGCAGGAAAGCGATATCACTGATATACCCTTCACATAGAAAGCCTGTGTTTGATGTTGGATAAAGAACATGCACATTCATGGCGGACTCATGTCACAGGTTAATCCTCGGTATCCCGCACTCACCACTTCTAAACCAGAGAAGATTGTATAAAATCTCTGCTAAGCAGAACTGTCAACTTTCAGTTCATTAAAAATGGACACCTCCATGTTTGCAGCAGCAGCAGAGATTTTCCACATGCAACAACCCACACTGCACAGTACCTCTGTGACTGAGAAAAGCCGAATGGTTGAGTGAGCTACAAGACTCTGACAGTATCGAATAGAGGATTATAGTAATCCTACATTTCTATAGTAACTGTATAGTAAGCTTAAGGGTATTATGGAAGCCTATGTCCATGCTTTCATACCAAAGCAGAGCAATGTAAAACCACAGAAACCCGCCTGATGACCCCTGTTGACCCACGGAGACCACCTGAAAGGAGCACAGCTCACTTTCCCAAACAACAGGGATTCAAAATGTCAACCTTCACTCCCACTTTTACTTCGGCCCCCAGAGAACAGGCACATGGAGGAGATCAGAGTAAGGGAGAGGGGGAGTGTAAAGCAGAAAAACTGTGTACTTCCTCATGTTGTGAGGACATAGATCTGTTTACACAGTCACATTGTAGGGGCCCGCCTTTGTTTTTGTGGACAAAAAAGCAAGTTCCCATGATGTAAATCAGGGTTTGGCAAGTAGTGCTTATGGTTAGGGTAAGTGTGTGTGTTGAAATGGACAGTAGGGCGAGCTGAGGGAGACGGAGGGAAGGAGGGATTATAGAGGAGTGTAGAAGAGAGTAGGATTTGGGTCAGGCCGGGCAGATGCTGCTTCTATCTCTAGGAGGAGATTCAGCAGATTACCCAGTTTGGACTGAACTTAAAACCACCACCACCCCATCTCACATGCACATGTGTTTTAGGAAGATATACCATTTGTCAAAAAAAGAGAATAAAAGAAAAATCTAATATTTACATCTAAACAAAACCGCTCAGCTGAGAGTCTAGATTTTATTTTTTTTGCCTCTCACTGTCACTCAGAATGTCTGCAATATAAGAAGTAAATCTGATAAGCTTTGGAAATGTTTTGTGGGCCCCGTCTGTCGTCTGACTGAAGACACTCCCGTCACTCTGAAACTCAATGGGAGGAGAGAATTAACGCGGAGAGGGAGCGGCAGGATGAGAAGCATCGGCTTGTCATGTCTGCCGGATTAAGCTGTCTAGATCAGCTCGCCATGTCTGACAGCTCCCGCTCATTATTCATCGCTGTGCTTGGCAGATGTCTTTATGCAGCCTAACCAAAGAGAGGCACGCGCACGCCCGCGCACACAAACAATATGGAAGCAACTAGTGCGCAGACAATGACGTGCGTCGACAGTGATGACTCTTTACACCTGAGATGATGTCAGCTGTGGTAAAGGACTCTCCAAGAAGCCTATCTGATTAACATGGAGAGTCACTTTAATCCATCTGATAGAGTGTAGTGCTGTTAAAGGTAGAGCAAACAGATACTGACAGCACTGCTTGAAACCAATTACATATATTCAAACTCAGTGGAAAAATGTCTCACTCAGGCTGAAGCCATGTATTGGGTCATCACTAGGCTTTTGCAAATTATAATCCATAGTCCAGTCAGTCCATTGTAGTCCGTTTCATACTTAGGATAACCTCACATCCGTTGCACACAGCAATTGACCAGGTGAGAAGTCACAACCACAAGTACTCCTCTGAAGAGACTCCTTTAAGTTGCACAATTCCTTCCACTCGCTGCATCAAAACTACAAAGATAAACAAAGGAGTTGTTGAGGGGAGATCAGGGAGGCAGACGTGGTCCTATGACATGTCTAGTTCATCTGAAACATCCTTAATGCTCCTTTCTGACCACTGACCTATAGACTATTCATTGTTCAGACCGGGATTATCTCTATTATTGACAATAACTGTGATATTTAAAGAATTAAACACTGACATCATGCCAATAATACACATGTGATGATACAACATCCAGTACAGTTATGGTTACAGACTCTCACTTTAGGATAAATCAACGCACACTGAACAGTTAAATTTCACTGATAGCATTATTATTATTTTTACATCAAATTTCTATAGATATTGCAGTAATATCATTAAACTGATTAAACAGATCAGGGGGGTTGGATGGGTTGGATAAAGCATGGCACACTGCTGATTGCTTCCTGTTTGTTTAGCATATTTTAGCCCCGACAAGTAACAGTTAACCTAACTTCAACGAAGAAGTTAGGATAAAAAAGTTAATAAAAACAGAGGCTGTGATGGATAATAAACAGCCACTACTCTTGCTAAAGCTGCAGTACTCTGCATCTTAATATTAAAGATCCCCTCCAGGTATGTTGCTTATTTAAATCACAGTTTAATAATACTCTGCTTTGAATAATAATTTGTATCTCATATTGATTTTATATAAGAAGTTCAGTTACGTGGTCATACATTTTTTAAAAGGACAGCTATAATATGTCTCCCACGTTCAAAAAAAGAATCATAATCTGTGAATGTGCAAATATTTTTTCAAGGTTTTATACTGGATGCAAGATGTCTCCTTCTTAGCTGAATGTCAGTCACTATGAAGCAGGGTGATGGCAGCATCATAATGCAGGATGGGAATGTGTCTTAGCAGCAGGCCCTGGAAGGCTTGGAAGGCTTGTAAAGGTGGAGCAAAGTCAACACTTGAGCATATCAAGCTACACCTTTACCCATCATATTGCTGTAAGTTGCCAGTTGGCAGGATCCGCTCTAGACTAGATGTGATGCTGAACATTTAAACCTTAAACTCAGATTGTAGGTGAGCTCAGAGAAACTTTCAGTAGAAGAATGTAAAAAACTATTTTATAGTGTCTGGACTGGTATGTACATCATTCTGCACAATGAAGCTTTACCTTACAGAAGGTTATAATGTCTTCAGCTAATTTATTTTTGGTTCAGTCTTAGCTCTCATGAGCCTCATTCCCAGCAGAATCAGGACAGATGTTTTCAGTGAAAAAGCTTGGATACATCCACAGTACACAACCTTCTCCGCAGAAAACAGCAGGCAGACACAGTCTCAGACTTGATGCTGCACATACTAATGTTGTCGATTGTCTCCTGGATGTGTAAATACTCATAAAAAATATGTCTCAGCCAACGACACGCTTCAAAAATCTCTTCATGCATCTTTAAGTTTTCATATCAGTTGATTTATGTCAGTGGACAAACAGTTTGTATCATTTCATGTTGGTACCCAAAAAAAATACTGTGTTTGGATACAATATTATGTGCTCTGACAAGAATTGAAAATATACTTGATTCTTTTCTATATACAGCACAATAATAGACCAGAGTTCCCCAAACCCTAAACTGTCCCTTTAAGGAGCTGTGCAAGGCCTGCAGCCAGTCTGTGGGATTAACTAAACATAGTGGATTTACCTCCAGTTAGGTAGCCAGGCTGTGGTCATGTCTGAGGCCAGCTAATCCCAACCATTAGCAAAGCTAATTAAGAATTACACAGACGTTGTACTCTCTGTGTTTCTCAGACTGTCTCTGGCTTTGGTTGCAGAATTGCTCCCTCTTACTTTTGTGTCTTAAACAAACCAGCCACACAGCATCACATAATAAATTTATCACTTTTCTGCCTGTGAAGAGAACATGCAACAAAAGCTGGAACATAAATTTTGCAGGTGTTGCACAATATGAACCTTAACAACAACTGATCCCAAAATGAAATATAATTTAAACCATTTTGCATGATGATTTCTTTGTGTGCCTCCCTGTTTAAATAAGCACTGCATTCTATAAGCAGCCATAATCAAAGTCTCTGAATGTTACACTAAGTATGCTCCTGTACTGGCAGCTCTGGATAGCTACACAGAGCAACTGTTTGAAAAAAAACTGTTTGAACTTCAATATCCTAAATCCTGTAAGGTGATGAGGTAAACTGCACAAATCCTGGCCAGTCTTTGATGCTTTACACCAAAGAAGCAGAGCAAAGAGATGAGAGAAGCAAAAGAACTAACGTTGGCAAATCCAGCTTTTTGTGGACAGTGTTCACTTACTGCTGTCAGACAGTTTGTATTTCACTGAAGTTGTGATTTATCACTTCCTGTGTGCTGAGAAGTGCATGTGCGCGGCACTAGAATTTAATCTGGGCAAACAGATTGAAGTGAGTTTAGTGAAGAGGGGACACCCTCCTCTGCTGAACTCGCACTGGCGGCTTTGACAGCGACATTGACATTTTACACAAAGATGTCGCCACAGAGGTTTGTGGCTCCCTGACGGATCTGCCTACAGATACAGACTCTGCTCGTACCTCGTGGATGAAGTCTCCTATGTCTCCTGGGTGGGGGGCGGCAGAGCGGAGGGGGTACTGGTGGTCATGGTGGAGGGGCCTCTCATCCAGACGTCTGATCCCCACTTTGACGCACTCTGGCTCCAGGGCATCAGGCTGCTGCAGCTGGCTCAGATCGTAGTCCTAAACAGCCACACAAAGCCGGACATTCACGTGTTGGCATTACAGTAAGTCAAGTCAAGTCATTTGTATTTGTACAACCCAATATCACAAATCACATTTTTGGCCTCAAGGAGCTTTACAAACTCGAGAGGCTTTAGAACCAGCATACTCTGGATCCTTAGTGAGAGTCCTCAGGATGTTCCATTGACTGCAAATCCACAACAGTCTTTAAACCACCAGGATTTCCACACATCAGATTCCTTAACCCTCTGAACCTCAGGCAGTTTCTGGACATTTTCTGCTCCTGTTACTTTACTCACTCACTGTGGGCTCATTTTTCCCTACAATATAGAGTAATATACATATAATATAAAGAAACATCTGCATTACTGTATGATCTTATACTGTAACATATATTATGTATTATATTTGAAGACAGCTGGTGGACCAAAGCAATGGATCATTTAAATTGTATCAGAAAACAGAACATCAAACCCTTTGAACTTGATCTGCTGTAAGTTTACTTTCTGCAGCCAAAATCCTCTAATTGCAGCCGTGCCCATCCAGGAACCCCGGCCGCATGATAATGTAGAAATGAAAGTACATTTTGTCACAGTGAAAACATTCGGGGGATACAGTTTCATGTGGGCGTGTGCTGAGGAAGTAGTCTTTTCCAGTAACACAGCTTTTTCTCTTCCTACATGAGTATGGTATTTTGTGGAAATCCACCACTGAAAGCACTGTGCACGCTGTATAATTACAAAAAGAAGCTGTTGCAATGGACAGCATGGGATGGTGAAATCATGGATGTGCAGACTTTAAAATACATAATGATGTGAAACAAGAGTATAATAAGAATCCAGTGTATTATGTGGGTAGCACGGTGGTGAAGCGGTTTGCACTGTCGCCTCAAATCTGCTGGTTGGCTGGGACTTTTCTTTGTGGAGCTTGCATGTTCTCCCTGTGTCTGTGTGGGTTCTTTTTGTGTAATCCAACTTCCTCCCACAGTATAAAGACAGACAGTCTACATTGGAAATAGGCCTAGGATCAGGTACGGCTAATGGATGGATGGATATACACCGATCAGCCACAATGTTATGACCACTGACAGGTGAAGTGAATAACATTGATCATATTGGTACTATGTGGTGTTCTGCTGGAAAACCTTGGATTTTGACATCCGTGTTGATGAGACTTAGACACCCAAATAAACATTGTCCCAGAACAAGCACACTCCCTCATGCAAATGGCAATCCCAAATGTCACTGGCCTACCCCTGCAGGAAAATGCACCCCACCACATGGCAAAAACATCAACCAATCAGGAACATCTTGAGGAACATGACAATGGCCCAAGATGTTGATTTGACCTCCAAACTTCCTAGACCCCATTCTGATCAAGCATCAACAGGATGCAGTGGAACAAGTTTGATTGACAGAGGCCCCACTGCACAAGCCAGAGTATCCAAAGGATCCACTGCCAACGTCCTGGTGCCAGACCCCATAGGACACCCTGAGAGGTCCTCTTGTCCATGCCCAATGGTTCAGAACATTTTTGACCACATAAGGGGGACCAACACAATATTAGGCAGGTGGTCAGAATGTTGGTGATGTACATAATGAATGGTCATTATATTAAAGTGCACACACCAAACAATAGTAATACATGTAGGAGATAATTTAGCCAGGTTGTTATTGTCCTCCATGTGTACAATAGTGATGCTTTACTCTCCTCCTGCAGGAATCCTTGGTGACAGGTTCCTTCGCCCTGCAGGACATCTTGTTCTATGGCGGCTGTGGCTTCAGCATTATGCGCGGGATGAGCTTTGCCTTAGAGAACTGTGAGAAAAAGGACGGCAACTACTCATTCTCTGACCTGCTGAAATACAACTTCTACCTCCCATTCTTCTTCTTTGGACCCATAATGACTTTTGACCGCTTTCATGTCCAGGTGAGATTTGAAAATTGAACTGAGTGTGAAGAGTAAAAGTGAAAAGTGAGCCTATATCTGATCTCTGATTGACTTGTTGAACTGTGATGCTTGAGTCAACATGATATGAGAGGCTCCTGAAAGCTCATAAAACCTGGATCAAAGGCAGAAAATAGACACTTTAGGCCTATTAAAACTTCAATTGAATTTAATGCTGTTTTAATCTAATGTAGGTAGTTCTATGCTTTAAATTATTTATTGATATATTTGTAAGGATTATTTGGACCTAACGTCATCAAAATAATAATAACAAAAATCTATTTGTATAACACTCAACGCCAGTGTTACTAAGTGGTTTACATAAATATACAATTTTCAAAATAAAATACAAAGTCATGTAAAAGAGGTTTAACAATTTAAAACAATGGATAATAAAAAATACAGAAAATAAAGTACCAAAGATAAAATATAAAAACAATGATGAATTAAAATTTAGAGCAACGTAAGACTGCAACATCAAGAATAAAATACAGTGTTACTGAACTGCCTAAAACTAAAGTAGACCTAAAAATTAAAAGAACATTTATAAGGAAACCTTTCTCAAAATTAATCCTCAAACAAATAGGCAGCCAGTGTAGAGTCATTAAACCCAGTGTAACCCAGCTACTGTCAGTGCTTTAATATTGTAACAATCACTAAATATATAAAGTACTATAGAAAATGATTTCAACTAAAGAGCATGATATGCTAATTGCTATATTATACAGTATGTGGTTTGTTTAGTTCACTAAAAGGTTTTATTCTGCAGGCCAACAACACTCAGCTGACCCGTAAGGACAGAGAGATGTGGAACATCACCACCAAGGCTTTGCTGCATCTGGGAGTTATTCTGGTGGTTGACGTCTTCTTCCACTATCTTTACATCCTGACAATCCCCAGTGACATGAAGCTAGTCACCAAACTGTCTGACTGGAGTCTGGGTGAGTCAATGAAAATCAGTCAAAGTATAGTAACTGTAACTTTCCTTATTTTGTTGAATAACAGATAAGGATAGTAACATAACATAAACACAGGCCACACTGTACATAATGACAGTATTCCATTTTAACTTTTTCTTTCACTGTCCAGTATAATCTTTGTAATAGTACAGTTTGGTTTTGTACTTATAGTTGAAATTTCTTCACTTGCCTCTCCTGTTCAGGTGAATATACTGAAGAAAAAAGTCTTTAAACTATGATGGGCCACTGTTATTTTCCACTGGATAAATGAATTGACTTCATTGCTATTTCAGGCATTTTATTAGCAGTAGAAGTGGTGGAAAGTAAATAAGTACACTTGCTCAAGTACTGTTTTTTAGGCACTTTATACTTAGACTCTGTATTTGTCTGACAGCTTTAGTTACTTTTAAGATGAAGATTTAACACAATGGATAATATAACAAGCTTCAAAAATACCACACTGTTAAAGATTAAATTAGTGGTGTAGTTGGGTCACATTTTAGATGTTTGAGTTGTTAACAGCTCTACCAAATAGAGATTGCTCCCTCTAAACTTTTTATATGTTTTCACTTTTATTTATGTAAAGGATCTGACTACTAGAGGTTTAAATCAATACTTGAAAATTGCAAAGAATGACAAAATATAGTGTTTTTGCAGGTGATCTACACTGTTTTCATGTCGCTATGCTAGTAGACAATGGCTCATCTGATATTTATAAAACTCCAACACTCTCCTCATGCATTGTTCTAATTTCTATGTCATTGCACAATCACTGTGTCAGAGTGTTATCAAAAGTGAAACTTGTGGGGCACCCCGATAGCCTAATGGTTATGTCGCGTGACCTAAGTGCTAAGGCGTAGTGGCTGTCCCGGGTTCGATTCCGACCTCGGGTGTTTACCACATGTCCTTCCCCACTCTCTCCCGTTTCCGTCTCTATCCACTGTCCTGTCTAATAAAGGCATAAAAGGCCAAAAATAAACCTTAAAAAAAAAAGCATCTGCACCTGAAGCAAAGTGAGGTAAAGTAGCTTAATGAAGCTGTACTCCAGTTAAATGCAATTATCTCCAAATTTTGCTTAATTACAGATCTTACAGTAAATGTATTCAGGTAGAGTCCACTGCTGAAACAAGGCCAGCGTCTGCAGTTTTTGTTCTGTCAGCAGCATCAGCATCAGACTGTAAAAAAAAAAAAACAGTCACCGTAGCTGCAGCCAGTCTCACTATCACAGAGCTGAAGTGCAGATTCATCCACTCAAATTTGTATCAGCAATAATTGAGGATTGACGCCCCCATTCACCGTTAAAGCTCTGATTCACCAGAACTACAGAAGTGATAGGTCTGTGCACTCAGAGTATGTGGAAAATCTGAGCTATTCTGAGCTGAGGTTTCACAGCAAGGTCACTTTTAAAACAAAATGTCTCCTCTGCTATCTAGGTCACAGCACATTCTGCTACTTTCTCCGAAACTTCCTTCCTTCCTCTCCTTCCTGCCGCAGCTTATAATTAAACACACACAATTATCCCAAATTTAATGGGATTTCAGAACCAGGCTTTTATTTAAGAGGTAATGAATAATATTTTAATTGCATATGTAACTGTGAGATCAAAATGTGCTTCTTTCGTCACGTGTAATTACTACACCGCGTTTTTCTAGTGCGATATTCTGAGAATGCAATCAATAACTGATGAGTGTCTCTTTTTTTTTTTAAGGTCACTGTGTAACAGTTACTAATTGTGAAATGATCCAGCGGGGGAACAGAGGAGGTATGAGCACACCTAAAACATACGGACAGTGTCCTATTGTTTATTGATGTCTGTAATTAATGATATAATGCATGCCACTGAAGTAGTTTGACCTCTGAACCGATCATTATTCAGAGTGTAGCAGCATCAATCAAACTGTGCTTTTCTCAGATCTATTTCTGTGCAGCCCCTCAGGGATAGACGGGGCACCCACTGTATCCTCATTTGTATTCAGCTGACCATGGCCTTAGTATAAATGATTTAGACGTCCGTATATCAGGCACAGACAGGATGAGAAGAGGTGATATGAGATTTTAAAAGCCGTTGCTGAAGTTCATAAAGACTCCAACGTTTGCTTCGCCGCCTCAAACTGCAACAAAAAAAAAAAAAAGTAATTCTCTCTATAGGACTTTGGTGTATTTACTGATTCTTTTTCTCCCTGTTCCACCTCGGAAACGACATGTGCTTACTCGTCTTGGGGAGATGTCGTTTTTGTGTCCGGTAATGACGGGCTCAGTGGTGTTATTCACCCTCTCCACATCATAATGACTATATGAATGTTTGCCTTTTGGATGGAGTGCCGGCCAGATTGTTTGGGCTATCTGGAAGAAGCGACATGCATCAGTGCCCAGCCTGAGGTTTTAGAGGTGCTGTTGATGTCCCACTCCAGCAAGCATCCCGGGCTCTCCTTGGGACGGGCGTATTAGAATAAGTCATTCCATTGTTAATTTAAATGGCTTAATACATCACTCTAAGGTAACAGAGTGATGTGAGCAGCGGAGGGAAAGAGTACGAGGAGGAAGGAGAAAGATGCCAAGGGGTGTTTCTTTAATATCAAATGAAATTGAATCCTGTGTTACCTCACTTTTTGCCGTTCCTCAAGCAGCTCCCAGGCTTTTAATGGAAAGCTGTAACAGGATTGGTTCGGTCTTTTGGTTCTTTAATTTCACCACGGCTCCCAGATGTTAGGTCTTTGTCTCATTGCTGATCCCTGGCTGATCTATGGTGTTGTCTTTATCCCGCCTCAAGTCCATTGTGGCTGTGTGTTGTGTTATTGGGTCAGGTGAATCTATCAAGGACAGAGAGTTGGGCAGTTCACACACCAGGGGGATAATTACAGGGTGATTGGTGTCCTCACGCTCTCTGCTCTCACTATCTTTGTCTCCTCCCTGCTAGCCTCGCCCTTACATAAACGCACACAGCATGTCTGGCAATTGGAAGTCAACCAAAAGAAGAAGAAAAAAAAAGCTGCCCAGTCCCGGGATCCCGGCCCTCTTACCTGTTCGATCTCTGGGGCCTACTTTCAAACAGCTGTGTTTGTTTGATAGAAAACATGTGCTCCATTGTTTACAGATGTTTGTGTACTTATTTACACCAGTGC
This sequence comes from Chromis chromis, assembly GCA_900302755.1. Taxonomy (NCBI): domain Eukaryota; kingdom Metazoa; phylum Chordata; class Actinopteri; family Pomacentridae; genus Chromis; species Chromis chromis. The sequence goes on from OMNN01101596.1 coordinate 63,704, forward strand.
ATTGAGGAGAACACAGCAGAGGGCAGACTTGAATTCTCCACCACTACATCTACTGCTATTATTAACCTCACCTCCTCCCATAGATAATTCATCACAGTTACCTTCAAATCTCACTTTTTCTGTCTCACTCAGCCCTGATTCCTCACATCTGCATGTCCTTTCTGGGTCATAATGACACACTCTCACAAGCGGCTGCTCAAGTTCAATTAATTACTTTGTAAAAACCAATGCCAGGTTGGACCCTCAAAGACCCCCTCTGATGAAGATAAATTTTTTTTTGGCTTGTTAACATGTTTAATATGCTGTAAGACATTAAATGAGCAAAATAAGCGGTTGATGCCATGACTGAACTTTACCACCTTGCAACTGCAGTGTCCCAAAGACAGTCTCAAAAAGATGGATTTAGACTTCTGGGGTTTCATATGTAACAAACCAAAGGAACCAATCTTCTCAACTTGCGGGTGGGACCTTCCGTAACATTCTTGTTCTTCAGAATTGCTTTCTGGTTCAAACATGTTTGGCTAAATTACTCCAATATTACAACTCGCCATTGCGTTGGGTAGAGTTGTTTTAGTGTTTGAGCAGAGTCATAGGAACTTCATTGATCTGCACATTGTAATGGAGGTAACACTATAGAGTTACATCTAAGCCATTTTAGAACTTGACATAATGGAAAAACACTATAATTTGCTTTCTTGCTGAGACTTAGCTTAGAAGAGCCATGCAACTCTCATGTCTGTCCTTCAGATATGAAGTTGGAGCCAGCAACCATTTAGCTTAGCTTAGTATAAAACAGATACCCTGACTCTGTCCAAAGATTTTTTTTAAATGCTCTCAGCACTGTGTTTCCAGCCAGGAGACTCAATGGACAGCTACAAGGCGAAGGTCTCATGAAAAATTGATTTTTCCTTCAGCTGACAGTTAATCAGTGAAGAAACACATAACAAATCCAATCCCTGATTTTTTTTTATTTTTATAAAACTGCACAACAAAAGGAGGAACAATTCTTTATTTTGTGATTTGTATCTATTTCTGACAACACAGTCTCTTACCACTATATTTACTTACTCCAATATATATATTCTTCATGGATATTTCTGTAGGCAAACAACAACATTTAGTTGATTAAATTTCAACAGCTTTTCTGTGCCTCTGTTAAATTGTCACAAAATTTCCCCCAAAATCTTTCATTTGTGGGTCTGTTGCTCAGAAAATGACTTCGACAAAGTCTATTGAGAATGTATAAGATAATGAAGAAGGAACACCTCAGTGCTACGAAACAACTTAATTTTCAGTCCCTACTGAAATATAGCAATCACATAATAATACCTTAAAACTCAGGGTAGGCAACTTAGTAATATGATGACTTTGGATGTTTGTTCAAACAAAGGCTGCTCTGCTACTCCTGTTGGTCACGTGTGGCCTATTGAGAGTCAGTCTTTGAGCTAAGCTAACCAGCTGCTGGCTGTAACTTTATATTTACTGTGCAGATATTAGAGTGGTATCAATTCTCTTGTGTAACTCCTGGCAAGAAAGTGACTATACCTCCCGGTTCCTTTAAATAGTGCCTCTATGCTCCCATATATGTTGGACACACCTTGTATTTCCAGGATGTGTGTGTGCATTTGAAAGTTTCTAACCTTGAAAATGCAGTTTTTTAGGAAGGGCGGCTTTTATTCTTTGTTAGACATGGTGCTGACAAGTATGTTGCACACCCGCTCGCCCGCATGTGATCTTGATGGAAATCTCTGGTTCTCTGTTCACACACGCACACACAAACACACACATACACTTTGCACTTCCCGACTTTGAGAGCTGTCAGCAGAGCAACAGCGGGCTGTTTCAGGACTCTGGACAGTTCCTCCACAGAGACCTGCAGGGTGTTCGAGGCTCTCACCTCCCCCAAGTCTGACTGGGGACACCAAGACTGAGTCCAGCACTGAGATTTGCCACTTCCAGACCACGATTGTATGTGTGTGTGTGTGCACAGATGAGTCCACGGAGTCACCCAGCCCTTCCCCCACATACGCATATCATCCACCCAGAGCCATTCTATCTGTATGGAAATTTGGGCTCCACAGCTGGAATCCCACAAAGCACTGTCATCTACTAATAGTTATTATCGCTTTGGCCTGCTCCTTCACAAAAACCCTGCAATACAAGCACATCGCATCTTTATGGTAATGCCCTACAATACAGCCCCAAGCTATGGTGCATAGACCTTTGTTATCATTACGATAATTCCCATTCTCACTTGACTCCTCATTACACTATTGAAACTGCTCGGGGTTGGATACAGACAAATTCCTGCATCTCCCTTTATTACACTGTAGCATACAGGGATAGTACACAAAACTTAAAGTTCCTAAATACTCAAGCAGTCAGTATAATGACAATTAAGTTTAAGAGTTGTTGTTATATAAAAACAGTGGAGAGATCTGTGTGCTGCAATATTAGTGCTCATTTGAATTCCGTCGTAGATGAGGTTGAATAATGAGATAATATGATTTTATACTGACTTTCCCTGCAATTGGATCGTGTCAGTTTGATCATATTCAGTTGTTTTTCTCAGAATTCTTAGTATTTTAATCAAATTGTAAATAAAAACTAAGAAAATTTGTTAACAAGGGACCTCATGGTGAGATTTTCTTTGTTTTGACTGCTGCCAAGAATGAAGATTGAACCTTCTTTCTACAAAATTCTACATATGTGAGGAGTTTTCTTTAAGGTAACAAAATGTGAAATGCCTTTTATTGCACTTTGCATAAACTAAAATATTTCCTGTGTAGTTCAGCACGCAATTGCTACAGTGTGAGGTTACAGTTAAATACTGCAGCAGCAATTTTATTTATTTTTCTCGTGCTTGTTTTTGTTTTGGGGCGAGTGTTTTTTTGTCCACCCCAGATAAAATGAAGAAAAAGCTTCTTTCCCTGCCATCGGGATCAAGAATTCTGTTTTCTGACCTTTGTATGTCTTCAGTCATGTAGGACTTTGTCTTCAGTGAATGCTTTAGTAGCATGTCACATGGAGTTGCACTACACTTAGTCCTGTTACTGTGGTATAAATAAGCTTTTGAATGCCTGCAATGTAAAAAATCTTCTCTGATGGGTCCATTATGAAAATGGACCTGAATTTACCAGAGGTTTTCTAGTCAGTTTTTTTTTTCACAACAGAGGAGCAGGTGATTTACTATACATTTCTTCCACGATGAGCTTCAGGTCAGCTCTATATTACAAGCAAAGCTCAGGGAGACATGGCAGCTCGTGTCCTTGCTTCTCTCCATGAATGCCCACACAAGGCCTCTGGATTGCACAAAAAAGTAATTGCGGAGTGATTGGCACAGCTTGTCCCGTGCAGCCTGTGTCCCACACTTGAAGGCTCTCCTCGGAGCACCCTCATTGTCACACAGCCTTTTAGCACCTTTGTTCCTTCCTTCCCTCAGGACCTCACAGCTCACCATTGGCAGATGAGTCCCTGTCTGTGACAAAAGGGTCCCTGTGCTCAGCCTCATTTGATGCAGTGATGAACTCCCCCCCCCTCCACTCACACTCCTCACACACACACACACACACTGCACACCACCTCCTGCGAGAAGAAATGTTCCGTTTAGCGGTGGAGGATGTGGGGGTCAGGACTCAGGGGTGGGCTTTTAGGAGACAAATAAACATCAGAGCAGGAGAGGGGTGATGTCTTGTTTACACATTAGCAACCATTTAGCAAGTCTCACTGTTTTCACTACGTCTCTCCGGTGGCCCCTCAAACAGCTGATCTTTCTCTTTTGTTGTCCTTCCAGTTCAAATCACCTCAACAGACTAAACTCGATCTTGATTAGGATCTGTGCGGCTAGAACTGATAAATCCATGTCTCATGTTTCTCTTTTTAATAAATGACTCACCCACTCATAGAGAGCAAACTGGAAAGATCCAGAATAATTAGCCTGCAGCACTTTTTTTTTTCTTCTTCCAGTGATTGTCATTGAACAGTCTCTCCACATTTTGCTCTTCCACTGTTAATTTTTGTGATCAGGAAAACACACACACATATATACACACATACACACACACAAACTGCATCTTTCTAATACCATCTAATGAGGTGATGACCAACCACTTGTTATAATTGCTTCAGTCTCCTTTTAATTTTCAAGCTTATTAATCATATGTAGAGTTATTTAAGAATGCATAAATTAATCTTAGATTAAAAAGCCTATCAAAGCCTCAAAACAATTAAAGAGTAAGGTAAGATTTCCCCTGGGCTGGCACTTTTATTTTAATAGAGTGTTCAGGTGATTATCATACTTTGATGCAGCACTGTGATTAATGCAGACACACTTTTAAATGAGCTGTTCTCTCTTGCACACAAAAAAATGAAGGTGGAATAAGCAGGAGCCTGGTAATGACCCCACTGACTTGTTTGGTTACTTTTCTCATTTCCTCGCCTGTACAGTGCGCAGGTTGGTTGGAGACGCACTTGTTACACACCACTTGCCGCAGTGGATGAGTGTGTGAGTGTTGCGTTTGGTTGGAGAATATGGACTCCAAATAGTGTTTGTAGAGTGTGGTGAGGAATTTTAAGGGTTTATTTGCAGTGATTTGAGCACTTGAATACGACTTTTGAGTCCATTTCTCTGCATTTGGATCAGTTCATACTGTCAGTAAAAGCTGGATTTTTTTCTGAAAGCAACAATAATTAAGAGGTTTATGTTAATGTGTTTTACAGACCCTTAATGATCGATTATTAAACATATTTCCACTCAGTTTGAATTTAGTTGCTATTTTGAGGTGTTCACTTGTTTTTCTGGCAAATAACATTTATTTTCATTCAAGATTTATACAATATTTCAAAATTGAGCTGAATTATAGCCTACAACGTGTGTATTTAGTCTAATATAAAATGTATGATTTTTTTAAAAGGCATTAAATCAACCTGATACGGTGTTTTCCACCTCTAATTTTAATTATAATGCGATATAAACATTAATTAAATTAATAAATTCGAAATGAGTAATTAGAATTTTGATATATTTTTAATAACTATTATTATTATTATTATTTTATTATTATTATTAGACGATGCACCTTATTTTCTTAAAATGACTGAATAATTCCGGACATATTATTTGTGCTCACAGCTCTGTCCCACTGAAGGACCAGCAGCTACGTGTCCTGTTTCCTTCATCAATATTACATCAGTGCCTGTCGCCGCGCGTGTGCCACATGAAAATGATTAACCCAAACCCTTTATTGACTTTAAAAAGTTAAATATCCGACCCTTATGACGCAAAGATCCACGTTGTTGTTTTCTGTCTGGTCATTTTCTTTCAGCTTTAGGTGGAAAAATGGAGAAAAAAAACAAAAACGCGCAGATCACCAGAGTGACCTTTTCAGAGCAGCTGGTTATTGTCACAACGCGTGGAGGCCGGAGAGCTTGTAAAAACGGTGAATCCGTGGGAACCCAGCACATGATCGAGGCCTGCGCGCCGCATTCAGGCTCCATGAACACAACAATGTGTCGGTGGGTCCCTGCTGTTTTAGCGGAATGCCAAATCCCACCGCAGCCTCATCCATGCATAATGTCAATAACGCTGCGTTTTGCAACAGGAAGGACGCGCAAAAGAATTAATTAAGGGCAATATGGCAACACAATATCCTACAGAGTAATTAAATACTAAGGTGGATGCTGTTTATTTATGGAATTTATTCAAGCACATAGGCTCAACTGGTTTCTTTGGGTAAAATGCTTTAATTTTAGAATTCCATCCCTTTTTGTGGACGTCTTTATCCATCCAGACCTCCAGGCTGCTGTAAGACCAAAACACTCTGATCCAAGCGTCTTCATTGCTCATGGATCCATAGTTAATGCAGACTGCCTGTGTGAGTGGGAGTGCCTTGCCATAAGTTTTGCCGTCACTTGATTGCTGTCGTTGTCGTGAAGGGGGCTGTACTACAGTCTGCCTGCCATGTGGACGCTGCTGCTGCTGGTGGCGCAACACAAACCGTCCGCACACACACCGGGAGCGGAGCAGAGAGGCGGCAGCAGGAGCAGAGACACAGGAGGGAGGCGGTGCTGCACGGACAACTGCGTCCAAAAGCCAACATCTCCTCCAACAGCGACTTTCTTCCATCGCTCCGACGTTCACTTGATCACAGCTTTGTCGAGGGGAGCTGCGCGCACGTTAAAGGTGAGTTTTGGAGACAGATTTTTGGATGCACATGCAGTTTGTGTTTTTAACGGTTCGTGCGCACAGACCTTGGATTTAAAACATGATACAGCACGCTGAAGGTTAAGACAAATATAATTCATTAAAGTGAAGTTTGTGCGTGGAATTTATTATCCATCATGTCCTTGGTTTGCTTTAATTCTGAAGGATTGATCTGTAAATATATAAAAGTCATTCAACTTTATTAAAACGCAGGCCTGCAGGAGACTTGTCTAACTAAAGGCTGGAGTAAAGCTTTATTATGAGGCTCTATTTCGGGCTGTTATTCCTTTGACTCATATCAAACGTCATCTCTGCAGCTTCCAGGCCTCCAAGGATGGACTCCATACCTGCGGGGCGAGACTCCAGCTCCTCGCCAGGCTCCAAACAAGAACTTTCCTACCCGAGCACCAACTTGAAGCCCAACCAGGTCGGGGAGACGGTGCTGTACGGAATACCCATCGTGTCTTTGGTGATAGATGGCCAGGAGAGACTTTGCCTTGCGCAGATATCGAACACCTTGTTGAAGAATTACAGCTACAACGAGATCCACAACCGGCGTGTGGCGCTGGGGATCACCTGCGTCCAGTGCACTCCTGTCCAGCTGGAGATCCTGCGCAGGGCCGGTGCGATGCCCATCTCCTCCAGACGCTGCGGGATGATCACTAAACGCGAGGCCGAGAGACTCTGTAAGTCGTTTCTAGGAGCTCATTCGCCTCCTAAACTTCCCGAGAATTTTGCTTTTGATGTGTCCCACGAGTGCGCCTGGGGGAGTCGAGGCAGCTTCATCCCGGCCAGATACAACAGCTCCAGGGCCAAGTGCATCAAGTGCTCCTACTGCAACATGTATTTCTCTCCCAATAAATTCATATTTCACTCACATCGCACGCCGGAGTCCAAGTACACGCAGCCAGATGCGGCTAATTTTAATTCCTGGAGGCGACACCTGAAATTAACAGATAAAGGCAGTCAGACAGATATACTTCACGCGTGGGAAGATGTGAAGGCCATGTTCAACGGGGGCAGTCGCAAGAGGACGCTGCCTGGCAGCGGGTCAGGGTCCAGCTCTCCATTAAAATCACACGGGCCCAACCGACCCCGAGACTCGCCCGAGATACCTGCAAAGATCCTGAGCTGTGAGGACAACCGGGGCGGGATGGCGAGCACCCGCAGCTACCCGGTGATCCCGGTGCCCAGTAAAGGCTTTGGGATGCTGCAGAAGATCCCCCCACCGCTCTTCCCTCATCCGTACGGGTTCCCAGCTTTCGGCCTGTGCCAGAAGAAGGAAGACGGTATGATGGGCGAGCAGAGCAAAGCCGCCCTGCCGGGTGTCCTGTGGCCCGGTACCAAGGACAGCGCCTACCACTCCTTCCCCATGTTCTGGCCCGCAGCAGGCGCGCTGCCGATGCCTCCGTACCCACAGACTCCGCACAAACCCCCTCCAGAGCTGCTGTGTCCCCCCAGACAGACTGACATGGACATTTCTGAGCACAGTGACCGCAGCACCAACACCTCCAAAGACAGCGTGGTTGATAACGACCGCTGCTCCAGCACCCAGTCCATGCGTAATGATGACGACAAGTCCGGGGACGAGGGGAGGTCGCTGGAGGGGATGACCCTGCCGCCCCGGAAGATCAGCTACGTCTCCGCGTTCAGACCCGTCATTAAAGACGCGGACTGCATCGCCAAACTGTACGGCAACAGGAGCGCGTATAACGGGTGTCGCACTGGTTATTTATCGCCCGATTTTTTAAGCGAGAGCTCGAGCTACCGGTCCATGTCCCCGTGCGTGGACAGCGAGGGCGAGCCGGACGTGGACGTGGAGACGAACAAAACGCCGGAGGAGGAGGAGGAGGACTCCCGGCCTCTGTCCTCGGTGTGTCCACGGACTCCCCCCGGTTTGGCGCACAGCGTTTCACCAAACGACTCCGACTCCAAAGGCACGCAGGAGAGCGGAGCAGTGGATTCCCAGAAAATGAGCCTCCACGTGGCCCAGTCCTCTGACAGAGAACTGCAGAACAAGCAGCTCTCAGAGACCCACATTGCTGCGTCTTTTACTGAAGTGAGTGACTTCTAACCGAGAAACACTGGCCATAACACGAGCTGTAATATTCCCTTGAAGTTTTTCTGCAAGTGCGCTTCTTTTTCCTTGGCCTGTGTGTACTTTTTTACGCAGATAAATGTGTCCTTGTGGGAGAAATTTGTGTTTCATGTTAAAACAGTGTAACAGCAAAACAGCATGTCAACAACACTTAGAATAAAATATCAATCCTTTAAATAAAAATATATACATTTCAACATAGAGCATATTTTTTAATTATTATTATTAATTTTGAATTTAATTTTATATCAAGCCTCAAAGAAGTGGTGATTGTTTCTCCTGTAGGTTTACACAGCGGAGAGGAGTGAGCTGCAACAAAGGAGCAGTCCGTATCAGTTCAGACCTGCCAATTACCTGACTGGAGCTCTTACAACAAATGGTTAGATATTTTTTTTCCTTTTGTTTTAAACATTTAGCTGCCAAAAAAAAAATCGAAAAAAAGTAGAGAGAAAAAATTACATCGATTTATTTTCTCTTAAGATGAGAGTGCAAGTAAAGAAGAGCCGTCTTCCACAGTGGAGGAGATCGAAACGAAATCTTTTAATGAACAAAGCAGCGAGGAGAACCAGCGAGAGCAGGACGAGGGTAAGTTACACCGAGGACAGCACAGAGGGGTTTTCTGTGTTTTAAGCTCCTGTTTCGAGACATACATTTTTTTTGCGTATAGAAAGAGATTCTTTAATTTATTTTGTATGTGTTCAGGCGAGGACGCAGCAGCCAGAGTTCTGCCATCACAAAGAAACATACAAAGTCTGGCAAAAGGTAAGACAGGTAAAATGACCAATTATTATTATTATTATTATTATTTATTTTATTTTATTTTACGCACGTTATCCTATTTTATGTAACACGATAAAACCAACCGTTTTAATTTATTTTTTAAAAATTACAGTTAGGTATTAGATGGTATTGTTATGCTGACTTTTAATTTTGTAAACCAAACGAATTTCCTGCGTCCTGTCGCTCATCTCCAACCACTTTTTAAAGCCCTCAGGCCAAACCCTTGTAAACCAGTATTCCTGAGCTGGAGCGACCTTTAATTAACCATCACTTGCAAGAGCTGAAACAGTTTTCTCACTAAACTTATACTAAATAAGGCAACACCTCTATTTTCCCCCCTATTATCCATATTTTCCTAGAACATGATGGAGGATTCTTTTCCTTTTTTATTTTTTTTATTTTCTTTTTTTACCTGCAGGCCCAGGAAGACCTGCTCTGAATTGTCAGTGTGCATGATGATGATGATGATGTCCTCATCACTGTCATTAAAAATAGAAAAGTGTCCTAGATGGAAGCTGATCCAAAGGCCTGTATCTTTTTTCTCCTCCAACATCCTCTATTTTGTCTGCCTTTTAGAGGAACTGCAGAAGCAGCTGTTAGAGCAAGTTGAGCTGAGGAAAAAGCTGGAACGTGAATTTCAAAACTTGAAAGGTAAGCTAAATTCTGCAGAAGTGCCTCTGTTTTTTTCAGTATTTTGGCTTTTCATCTCCGCAGCAGTGATTTTATTCACACAGACTTAAAAGTCTTTCTGGTGTGTGTGAAGTGCTCCTCCTGTTTGAGAGTCAGGCCAAAACATGACCCACGCCTCGACCAAATCCAGCTCAGTAGTCCTGTGCATGTGCTGGAAGTGAGTCCCAAAATATCAGCTGTATTTTTATCTGCTGCAATTTGAATTGCAATACTGATGCAGTGCAAACACATAGCTTGTTTTAAATATATGTGCACATACAGACATTTTTAAAAGTTTAATGTGAAAATATCAATAACAAAATTGATGTAAAGCTGTTTAGAAAATGCCAAAATTCCCATCTGCAGTGCATGCATTGAGACCATCTAGATATGTGACACTAAAATCTCCAGACTGGTGCTGTAAAGATTATAATTCTTTAAGTGAAACTGATTCCATGCCCAGAAGAAGCAGCTAGAATCAGGTGAATCTTGTGTGAAATACAAATAAAACACTGTTCACATTCTGACTCCTACACTATTTTTAACTGATAATGACCCATAAATACCTGTAACCCTTTGTCAAAAATAATTTAAAACTCCTCAACTGTTTGTTACTGTTAATGCTAGTGCCTCAGTAGAAACTCTCAGGTCAAGACATGTTAATTTAATTGTGCATGTCAGATCTCCAAGAAGCAAATACATGGGACTGTGTTGTGTGAAGGCGGTTAATTAAAATGGTTTAATTCCTGAAGATCAGAACATTTCATCCAGTTTGGTTTTCATCAGTTTTGGGTGTGAATAAACTCTAAATAATGCTGCATTTATCTTGTCACACCTTGTGCAAAATCACACATGCCAAAATTGGAAAAACATCTTAATTAATAATAAATAATTCAGTACCATAAAATCACTAAAAGCATGCATATATCTATATGTATATATTAGGTTCACTAAATGCTGTTTAGCAAACATTTGTTCATCTCTTAATGTTGCTTCCATCAAATACAATGTCTGCAAATATGATGTTAGTTCATAGCGAGGTGGCTCTGAACACCTAAAACTAACTAATGCATTATTTTATGCACTTGCTGGTAATATTTAAATCTAGATGGGTTTTTAAAAACACAAAGTAATATTTGATGGCAAGACAGCAAAACTTGTTTATCTGTAATATTAACTGTAAGTCTGTTCTGCGCTCATTCCACATTTTTATTCCCAATAAATGTACACTTCACTGCCAAAGACTTGTGTTGTCTGCAAATGGGACTGTTAAAAATATTAACAAAAGCACAGTGAATACAGCAAAATGTCTCAACAGGTCCACATAAAACACATATTTAGATTTTTCTTATGTTTTTTTATATAATATAAAAACTCTTATAAACATGTTTTATTTACACTTAGTTTAAACTCTTATTTCATCCTAAATGTGGTAAAACAGCAGTAATATTAAGTTTTATAAATGTAATTAACTCACTGTTATTTTTATATATGTTCCAATTTGTAATCTGCACTATAAAACATGTATTTAAGTATTTCCACTTCTTGGTATTTCACTGTGGAGCCTTGATTTGTGGCTTTATCTTGACAACAGCGCCCTCTATTGGCTGATCAACCGTCCGGGCAGATTAACATTTTCACATTGAAGTGTTAGAAATGTTCATGAGAGATAAAAAATTATTCATTATTATCATTATGTGTTCGTTTTAGGGTTCACACGACTATTTATGACAAATATGAGAGAGACAATTACAGAGCAGCTTTTGTAAGTAACTTAGGGGATCTAGTTGGCAAAATAAAAGCTTTCCTTATTGTGAAATGACATTTTTATTTATGGAAATTGTGTTTTTTTTCCCCCTCTAAATGGAGACTCACCTGTTCACTGATCCAAATCTGTGCCTTCCATTTGTTCCTCAGATAATTTTCAGGATCAGATGAAGAGGGAGCTGTCCTACAGGGAGGAGATGGTTCAGCAGCTTCACATCGTCAGAGGTGAGAGAAATAAAGCAGCGGATTCAGCAGCGCTCTGACATGACTCCACTTTCTATTTTTATGGCATATTTTACACATATTTTACTGCATGAATACAGTTTATATGCATAGTTTGTCTGTAGGGATGTCATTTTGTACCTGTGACTCGTATTACTTTAATCATATAAGTGATAAATTGGGTAAAATAAAGGAAATGTAACGTTTCTTTGCACGATTTAGGTTAAATGGAGAATTATTAGTGCTCAGTGCGCATTTTACGCATCTAATCCTGCCTCTCGTGCATAGAAACTTCATGTAATTGTAATGAATTCATGCAATAAGAGTGAGGAAAAGGTACAAGCGACATTTCTGCACCCAGACAGGCAATTAACCGTCATACATCCAGATTTAATATCTTTTTTTTTTTTTAAAAACGTCTCCAAACGTGTTTCACGCCATTTTAGGGCACCTTGGCTTTATTATATCATTTTATTATGTCACTTAAACACCCTTCATGCCTCAAATCACACTAAATATGTGAATTGCAGACTGTGTCCTTTCCAACAGGACGTTTTACGCACACGCTCGTACACTATTGATGGTTTCATCTCCTTCTCCTCAGAAGCTCACGACGCTTTACACCATTTCTCCTGTAAGATGTTAACTCCTCGCCACTGCAGCGGCTCCTGCTCCTTCAAATCTCCTCTGCTGCCTCCATGAATCACACGTTTATTACGACAGAGCGACAAAGGACACATCCGCAGCTTCTGTCCGACACCTAACACCCTGGGAAAAAGGAAAACCCTCCGCGGACACTCTGAGGAATCAAAGTAGATAAACTGTAATTAACTGTAATATATATAAAAAAGTGTATCCTCACCCCCCTCAGCATTTATGTAACCATCTGACATTTGTTTTACTGAAATTATACCATTGATTCTATTTATTATTTGTGGCAAAGTGCAATGACAATGTATGTATGTTGTAATGGTGGGTTGTTATTTTTATTTCGTTGTTGTTGTCAACAATAGCAGCTCTGATTAGCCAGTTCATTCAGTATCCCTCCCAGTGATGTAAATAAGCCTCCGACTTGTGTTCTCCTTCTTTGCAGGCCAGTAGCTTACTTTGGATGTTATGCACTTTAAACGAGTGATGGGACGAACCATAAAGACCCTGCATCGAAACAGGCCTACAATCTATTTATTTGTAGCGGTTAAACCACGCCTATTTGTTTTTTGTTTTTGTTTGTTTGTTTGTTTTGGAAGACTTGACAAACACAGAATAAGTTAGTGGGCGAAATTAGTGCATCTGCGACCTTGTAAGTAGCGACATATTCTATTAAGAGTAGCCTATTTGTCCATGTAATATTTGTTTTCATCGCTGATTAATAAATCATTTTATTAAAAGAAACGTGGATTCTTGCCCTCAGTGTGGTCTACAGGCACAGCTCCCCTCCTTTACGTTTGTTTTTGATTTATAAATCAATCCAACAGCTCTGATCCCATGAGCCAGAGGACTGTATTAATATAATTCCTAATTTAGCCATTTATCTTTGGACAATTTGCTCTTTGGTGACTTTCACCTTTATGTGTTGAATGACTGAAGCAATGCATACACATTTTAGATTAGCACATAAAAAGAATATGATATCCATTAGAAAAACAGTTTTCTCTTTTTAGTGTCGAATATTTCTTTAGTTAATAGATTGATTGTTCAGATTATAGATTGTCTCTAACAGCCAATCAGAAGTTCATAGAGCCCAAGGCACATCTTAAAATGATAAGACATAGAAAAGTGGCAATTTCTCCATTTTCTTTTTAATAACCTGCAGATGTTAAATAAGTAAAGAAATGACTTAATAATTAAAATAGTTGGTCATTCAGTCTAAGTCAGTTTATTAATCAAATATTGAATACGTCGTTTCAGCCACATTTAAATAAAAAGTAGAAACATTATTGTACGTCTTGGGCATTCTCCAGCAGCACTTTTATCGTTGTGTACTTTTGTAACATAACAACACGTTCTAAACAAAGGGAATGGGATTTGAACGCGTCCGTTCTCAGTAGCCTTGCCGCGCCACATGTAGTTGTTTCGTGCTGCAACAGCGCCCCCTTCTGGGCGCCGGGAGGAAGGAGCCACGGCCGCGTTTGAATCGGCTCGGTCCCTTGAGGATGGCTGTTGCGCCTGCGCACCCAGAGTAACAAGATGGCGGAGAGTGCGGAACTGAAGGTAAAGCGAGCCACTAGATTAGCTTGACAAATAGACGTTTCACACACCGAGATTTGAATTTCAAGTTGCAGCATTAGTGTTACTTGACAGTAGAGACCCGAGGAGCGACGCTATCAGAGCGTATAATAACAAAACAGCAGAGCAGGAGGCAGCAGACAAACAGTTAGCAGGCTGGCTAGCTCGCTAGCATTAGCTTTGTTATTGTTTGCCGACGGTCCGTTAGGCTGTCTGTGCGGCGGCTCACCTGCAGATAAGGCCACATATCGCTTTTACTGAGGAACAAACCCACATTCCTGTCTGCGTTTTAAGTCTAGCTACACTTTAGCTTTAGCCACTTGACATTATCAGCAGCTCGCCGTGCGAACCGCAGTGTCTCTTAGAAAACTGGGCTCTGTCTATTCCCTGGAATCCAAGCGCAGGTTCACTTGCATTAGCGTTACTTCTGACATATGATGGTATATATAGTCACTATTCAACACCGTTAGTTGTAATGTAGCCCATGTTGGCGAGTTTTGCTCTCAAACACTAGACAGGGTAATAAAAATAACGCATTTAGTTTCTTTCAGTGAGGCTACACCAACATCATACAGGCGGTGTTAGCTGGTTTATGCTAACTAAATCTGCGCTGTCTCCTTTCACCTTGTTCTGTTTTAATGTCTGTACTTATGAATTGACAGAAAACACTTTTAATTGTGAAGTGTTTTCCTTCTGCTCCCCTGATAGACTGATATCTGAACTACTGCCACTCTTCCTTTGTCATAGTCAGTCATATCAACTGTATTGTTATTGTAGAGTCAATGTTCGTGTTATACAACTTAAAATGCATCTGACGTTTACTCATTCAGGAGTTCAGCCCCTCTATTAATTATATCAAAAAGTACGATATATCTGTGTTGCGCCACCACATTCTCACAGGCCAGATTTAAAGGATCATGAAGATGTTTACAGTTATCAAGATTTACTTTTTGTAGTTCAAGTGGCTTGAAACATGCACATGGACTTCATAACTGCAAGCTGTCTTTTCAGTGTTGACATTTGTATAATGCATAGTTGTTCACAAGTAGGGACAAGAGATTAGCACACATAGAGTTAACATAAGAACATGATTAGCGTTACAATGTAATGGAAACTACTACAGTGTCAGATTAGAAGGATAATATCCTGGTGTATTGGACATGTTCATTTTTCTTTCGCGCTCTATCACAGAGGTGTTTGTCTGAGTTCTTTTGTGATTTATAAGACTTTTATTACATTGTGCGATGTTTGTTAGTTTGTTGAGAATATAAAACAAACATGACTGTATCATGTTGTAAGATGTTGCTTTTATTTTCACAATCTCCTACAACAGAATGAGTTCATCTCATAGTGTAAAGCAGTCTGATACAATATCACAAGCAGCTCTGTCAAACGTTGCCAGCGTTAAATCAACAATTCTGTGACGCTGTCTCCAGATACAGTCTCTGGCATATTACATTGTACTATTCTGTACAGATAACCATGTTACAGTGGGCACACCATGTCAGTTGCATTGTGCTGATGCTTTATCAATTAAGGCTTTAAAAAAGTATACCTTGAAGCAGAAATGTGTGCTTCTGCTTCTGGCCAACAGGCCATCTCGACCAGAGCCATCTCAGAGTGGCCGTGTTTGTTTCATATCCTGTATGATGATGCTTTAAAGGTTGGTCTTTTTTTGAGATTTAATTGTAGTCAGACAAAGAGCAAGGAAACAATATTATTCTTCCTGCTTCAAGCATTTGTTAGAGATGAAAAGAGTTTTAGTAACTGAAAAATGAAGCAGAGATTCCTTCATTAAAATAAATCTTTTAAAGCCTGAAGACAAAATGAGAAAAGAAAACTTTTTTCTTTATATGGGATTAGGAAATGTGTTTTTACAGTTTTTATAGATTTTTTTTTCCCACTCTTTGTTTTTCACCAGCAAATGGTAATGAGCCTTCGAGTTTCTGAGCTCCAAGTGTTGTTGGGGTATGCAGGACGAAATAAGCACGGGCGCAAACATGAACTTTTGACCAAAGCTCTCCACCTACTCAAGGCTGGTTGCAGTCCTGCAGTGCAGATGAAGATCAAAGAGCTCTACAGACGGCGCTTCCCAACCAAAATGGTTTCGCCAGTGGACCTAGCCCTTCCCGGTGTTCACTCTTCATCCAGCTTGCCCACTGGCCTCGCCCAGCTGGGATTTGACAGCCACGGTTCCCCTTCACCGCTGCTGCCTGTTTCTTTACTCGGGCCTAAGCATGAGCTGAGTCTGCCTCACCTCCCCTCTGCCCTGCACCCTGTACACCCTGATGTCAAGCTCCAGAGATTGCCATTCTATGATGTGCTGGATGAGCTCATTAAGCCCACCAGCCTTGGTGAGTCCACAAGTTGCTTCTCAGCTGTGGGTGTAGTGGTAACACTTCCCTTGTGTCCATACCGAAAAAGCTTTGTGTCCGCAGATATCTAAACTACGCTCAGTAAAAGTTCAGTATGAGCTGACATTAGTGCCTATTAGTTTCTGTTGGTTTCCTCCCTGACGGTTCACTTCTGGTTTCTTTTTCACAGCTTCAGACAACAGTCAGCGGTTCCAGGAGGCATGTTATGCCTTTGCATTAACACCACAGCAAGTTCAACAGATCAGCAGCTCCATGTAAGTGAGAACGCTCCCTGTACATTCTGTCTTCTGCCGTCAGTGAGATGACATGGAGGAAGAACTAACACTGTCAAAGTATTGCCACTATGATACCCCTTTACAATTGTTTAGATGATTCTGAATGCGGATGTTATCTGACACAGTAATGAAAGTAAAATGAGCTGTTATTAAATTGTGTGTGAAGCTGTGCTGACCTGCCTCCTCTTTAAATCCTTTAGGGACATATCTGGGACCAAATGCGACTTTGCCGTTCAAGTCCAGTTAAGGTATGTCTAAATTAGTTTTCTTTTGAGGATCTGTTTTAAACCCTCTATGTATTGGCTGCTAAATGAAAAGTGTCTGTTTTTAGCTTCTCTGAGTTTTGAAGCGACCAGAAATAGCAGTGTCACTTGAACACTACTCACTTGTCATTTCATTCTTTTGTCTTAAAATGAATCTGCATATTTCAGAAATGTCCTTTTAGTCTTTCTTTTTCTTTTTTATATTTGAACGGTAAAAAGCCAAGTTTTAACCTAATCATCTGATATCTTTTAACTGACAGTTATACATGATGATAAATGACCGAAGTAGTTGTTAACATGAATTACCACTGGGACTGGTCCTAAGTTGTACAACAAAGGCATGTTTGTCTTTTTTCTGCTCAGCCTCCTAGTTTTTATTCACATT
The DNA here is from genome assembly GCA_900302755.1 of Chromis chromis. Taxonomy (NCBI): domain Eukaryota; kingdom Metazoa; phylum Chordata; class Actinopteri; family Pomacentridae; genus Chromis; species Chromis chromis. Next base: position 80,966 of record OMNN01101596.1, read on the forward strand.
GAACTGGAACTATTAAAAAAAAGAGCAATAAAACATGGAAAAGTGTTTAAATGTGGACGCAATGTAAGCAAACCGATCAGTACAGGCAAAGTACACTATTGATAGAATCTTGATACAAAGCACTTTCACTCCTTTCCATAAAACAGTCCAGCCAAGCATATTTTTTTCACCAGAGAAAGAAAGAATACCTAATGACTTAAAAAGTGATGATTGACATCCTTTAAGAAGTGCTCTCCTATATCATAGATGGAGATGGATGTACTTGACACATCTGAAATGGTAAAATATACAAGCAACCCAACCTTTTTGTGAAAGCGGTAACTTAACAGAAACATTGTCTTGACATTTTCCCCTTTTAACATTTAAACTTATCTTCTATGTAATTTATTTCCTTCGTTTTCAGATTTTGTTTATCAGAAACAAGTTGTCCCCAGGAGGATCATTTCCCCCCCAATCTGTGTGTGAAGGTCAATGGCAAGCCGTGTAATCTCCCAGTGAGTCCACACTGTTTGTTGTTTGCCTGTCTTGTCATATGTTTTGCTTCATTATAAATCACTGACTTATTTGGTGTTTTGCCCGCAGGGTTATCTTCCTCCAACCAAAAATGGAGTAGAACCAAAAAGGCCCAGTCGCCCCATTAACATAACGTCTCTTGTCCGACTGTCCACAACGGTCCCCAACACAATTGTGGTGTCATGGACTTCAGAAATTGGGAGGGTAAGAGAACTGGATCAGAATATTGGAAAAAACTTTACTAAACTGGTAAAGCCTGTTTAAACTCGTGTTATGTGAAGCTGTGAGGAAGACATGAGCCATCAGTGTGACTTTATTTCATTATTTCTTCTGTTGTCAGAGTTTTTCCATGGCTGTGTATTTGGTAAGACAGCAGTCGTCTGCAGTGTTGTTGCAAAGACTACGGGCCAAAGGAATTAGGAACCCTGACCACTCAAGAGCTCTGAGTAAGTGAGCACTTTATTAAGTAGTAAACAAACAGAACTTGGTTTGCCACTATCAGTGAGCAGGAAATTTAAAAGACTATCACATAAATCAAATTCTTTCATGAAGTATCTCGTGTACAATTTATTGTGGCCTGTTTGACCACACATTCACAGCAATCTGGAAGTCCAAGGATCTAAACTTAGAACATTAAAAAGGAAATAAGTTCTGAAAATGTCTCTAGGATATTCCTGGAAGACTTCCTTTGTTCCCTCCTTTGGAAAAGGCCACTTGTTGTTCCACTGCAGCTTTAGAGCTTAGATTTTCCTCCATCGTATGTTTGCATTGTTTGTTTGTGGAGTTCTTGAGAAAGAAGTGATGGTTTGCTTTGCATAAGTGGTACTTGATGTGTTTTACAAAAGGATTATAGATGAAAGTTTGCTCAATTTTAAAGAGTTTGGGGGTCCTGTTAAACAAATCAACATACAGTGCACTTGAAATAAGAAGTTGCAATGTGTATTTACCCTTTGTGTTTTGCTTCCTCTCACAGTCAAAGAGAAATTGACAGCTGATCCAGAGAGTGAGATCGCTACCACCAGTCTACGAGTCTCCCTCCTGTGTCCTGTAAATACTATTCACCACTATCATTCTTAATTTGAACTTACTTGTAAGACATCGGTTACCCTACTAATAGATCAACAAGAAACTAATTTACAATTCTAGTGAAAATTTTAGTTGCCAAGAACTGTATTTTATTATGCATAGAGACAAAAAGCACAACAATATGAAGAAGAGAGGTTATGTGGTCATAGGGGGCTGTGGGTCCAAGGTTTCTCTACATAGTTCATACTGTATTAGTTGTTGCTTTGTCCCACAATGTCTGTCATAAAACTGAGTGGAATTTTATGCCGTCCTGAGAAGTGACATGTCTTGTGTGTCCTTTGTGTTAAAGCTGGGGAAGATGAGGCTGACAATCCCTTGCAGAGCAATGACATGCTCACATCTTCAGTGCTTCGATGCTACACTTTATATCCAAATGAATGAAAAAAAGCCAACCTGGGTGTGTCCAGTCTGTGACAAGAAGGCACCGTATGAGCACCTTATTATTGATGGGTGAGCATGACACTGGTTTACATCTACATATATTTATATACGTGTCTAGTGTGTTCCCACTAGCCTAGTTTGGTTTCAGAATGTAACTGCAGATATGTGTAATGTTTCCATAAAGTGAAATGAGTAGCAAACCACCCTTTCACTACTTACTGAAGCTTGAGCACACCAGCTCACTTACAGCTCTGCTCGAACACTGTAATACTCCTCTACACGCAAGGCCGAATTATACGATTATAGTAATTCAGATATACATGTTTGATCTGGAACCTATTCTGAAGGATAAGAATGACAAAGAAGTCCCACCCCCCAAGCTAACAGGGCTAGTTTCTTTGGTTTGCTACGTATTAAACCCTGGGTTTTCCAAATCCTTGTAGTAATACTGTCATCAGTGCTGCAGTTTAAGGAGGAAATACTCACCCATGGCGTTGACTGCTATTTTTGCTTATGTCTTCTAGCACACAATAAACACCATATAGATATGTTAACAATGTAAAAACCTTGATTTTCACTGGAGGGTTAGGTATTAAAATGGTTTGCTGTTTTCACAGGTTGTTTATGGAAATCCTGAATAGCTGTTCTGACTGTGATGAAATCCAGTTCAAAGAAGATGGAAGCTGGGCCCCTATGAGGTCAAAGAAAGAGGTGCAGGAGGTGTCCGCTTCCTACAATGGTGTAGACAGCGGTATGTAGATTGCAGATTTTCAAGTCTAATGGTCAGTGTGATCTATGAGCACAGTGTGAGTTTACTGTTACTTTGTAGATTCGTCTCGAACAGACACACATGAGCAGAAACGGGGATCATCTAATGACAACAGCAAGACAGTCGATGTGATTGATCTGACACTGGATAGCTCCTCAGAGGACGAGCTAGATGATGAGCCACCTCCTAAAAGAGCCTGTCCCTCACTGTCACCTGTCTCTCCACCTTCAAACAAGGGGTAAGCCTCCAAACCATAAATCTGGAAGCAAGACAACCATTAACAATTTTATTTTTGGGATGTTTGGTCTCAGATCTGTCAAGTTACTTATTTTGTCCCTAATCTCGTGTACCATTGTTTCCTGTCAGAGTACTGAACCTGCACAGCCAGGCCTCACCTGTGTCCAGAGCTCCCAGCATGCCCCCTGTGGAGACCAGCTACATTCCTCCCCCTCCACCTCTTATCCAGGACTACCGCCACTATTATCACACAACTAGTGACCTGCCAGGTAGACCTGTCAATTATCCTTAAGGATGGTGTTTAAGTTTCTTAATAGTTTTAATACCACTATTGCATAGCCATTGGCATGTTAAACATGTTATTCATCATAGAATTCATTCATTCTGCCCATGCTAGCCGTGAAAACATCAGTAGTGCAACTACACTGAAAGAAATGGACAAAATACATAGTGCTTATTGTGCAGAAATACATTCTAAAGTTCAACCAAAGCTAGTCCGATGTTTCACCAGTCTGAAGTAGACAAATTAATTAGTTATGTATCAAAGTACAGACTTTGTAGCACAAAATGATCTCTTTGTGTCCCTGAACGGATGTGTGGTGATAGTTGTATGTAAGTTTTTTTTTACCGGGACAAAACACCAGCAAGTAGCCTGTTACATCACTCCCTGGATGACAACACCCATTTAAACCTGTTGCTGAAGCCTCATTTTATATATGGCATTGAAACAGGACTGTTGACCCTGATGTCTGACAACAAAGTCACATTAGGAGGGGATCACTTTACTGCCAGTGTGGACAGCAGCTATTCATCATTCATTTAGTGTACTTAAGTCATGCAGGTGTTGTATTAAGACAGACATAACAAAACCCAAACAAACCTACCTCTAAGTACGGATGTTTATTGCTTATCAAAGAAACAGTGTGTAGTATTGATGGAGATCTATTGACTGAAATGGAATATTGTATTGAATTCATAATTCTGTTTTCTATCACTATGAATCATTGTGTTTTCATTAGAATGAGTTTTTATATCTACATAAGGAGCAGGTCCTCTTCTAAGGAGCCCAGCATGTTACGCCACCATGTTTCTACAGTAGCCCAGAACAGACAAACCAAACACTAGAGAGGGCATTGCACGTTTTTTTATGTAGAAGTGACAGCCGCATGAGGTTCTTCTCAGGGAAAGGTGAGAGAACGATATTCATTTGGTTGCAGTCTGCAGTCTCAACACTAGATGCCACTAAATCCAATATGCTGGTCCTTTAAATCTGCTTGTAACTGTAGATATCGGCAGTGTATATCCAGAAGGAAGTAACTGAAGTCTTCTTCCTTTTCTTACAGATCTAAATTTCTTCTCCTTCCTCCAAGGCGAAAATCAGGTATGGTAACACCTTGAGTCTTATTCTCCAAGTATGTTATCCTACCACTAAGATTCCACGTATGTAGTGCTAAAAGTTTCCTTTAAAGAGCTATTCACAGCGCTTCTGTAGAACAGTGTTTTCCAGAAAACTTTTTTACTCGTCATGGTTTTGCCTCGTATCAGACACCATCTGCGTGTCATTACAACTTCAGCCCTTGATGAGATGAATCTACATATGGCACTGATGTTGCCAAGACATCCACTGAAGGCTGTGTGACTCTAAAATTACATTTATTTATGCATTTTTGCTGTAGGTGATTGGTATTTAATTGTTTTTAATGTACATTTAATGAATTGTCAAAGTGCAGTCTGAACAACGCACTTTCACTTTGATGAATAATTCTGATATTACAGATATTCAGCACCTCTAACTTCTCACAAAGGTTTGTTATTTTTTCAGCTAAGATCTTTGCCAAAGAGCTTTGTGAATATGTATTATTTGGCCAAAGTCTTAAAATACAGATTCACCACCTATTTTTAACTCAGCCAGTTCCTTGTACCGTTAGTCTGATGTTAGGTGACTACAGTTCTAAACTTGCAGGCAGTACCAGTGAGCTGCATCATACTGTTGTAGAGTATGTTTGGCTGTCGACTAACAGTCACCCTCTTCTGTCCTGTCAGCATTACAACATGGTGATGGCTGCTGCAGCAGCTGCATCGGCTTCCGCCTCAGAGGACCACGACCTGCTCCTCAACCGTTTCCTGCCCTACGGCTCCTCTCAGATGTTGCGGGAGCAGCCGGGCACCCCTGGGAGCATCTCACTTGCAGCAACCAATGGAGGCAGCAACAGCGGCAGCACCAGTAGTTTGGTGTCTTCAAGCAGTCTCCGGGATCGTGACAAAGACCGAGACAGAGACAGGGACAGCCACGCCATTTCAGGATTGTCCAGGTCCTCGGTGGAAGCTGCAGCAGCAGCCATTTATGGCTCCATATCTGACGTTATCTCTCTTGACTAGATCCACACAGAACTGAAAGGCAAGGGAGACCTCGAGAACAGGAGTTCTTTGTAAATAAGGAAGAGGAAGATGAAAGAATAAAGTGCTATGTACAGAGAGGAAAATCTATTTTCAATTTTACTTATCATATGTATATAAACTTAGGACGCTTCTTGTCCAGTGAGTTACTTCAGTTGATATTTTTCTGTGAATACTGAAGACTTTTTCACACCTCTTCATGTGGTCCTTTGATTATATTGTACCTTTTGTACCTGGTTTTTACAGTTTTGTTTCAATATTTCATGTCTATGGCATTATTTCAGTATACATGCACAGAACGCAATGAGGTGACACCTTATGGAACATGAAATTTAGAATATAAAGAAAATGGGCATTGTTATCAATGTACAAAAGGCAAGTCACAGCAAAACAGGAGAATGTGTAACACTTTCTTTATTTTCTAAATGGTATCATTTCTGTCAAAATGTTTTGACAGCAGAAAGATCTGGCCATTTTTGCCATCACTGTAGATTTTTTTCTGTAAGACATTCATGCTGTGGTCATTATTTTAAGGAATTATTTATGATGTAAGTTATGTTGGATGTGTGCTGTTTTTTTTTTTTTTTTAAAGAAGCATTCCCTATGCCTCTAGGAACGGTTGCCACTAGAAATGCAAAAGCAAACGCTAGATCCTTCTGTTGTCATAACTGCACTCTTTCCTCCTTGCAAATATGAACAATATTGTACCTAAACTACATAGAAATTGGGAGTAAGTCAGTATTGTCACATCAGGCTTTTTCAGTGTGTGAATGAAGGGCACTGGTCCAACAAGCGTCCACAATTGGACCTTAACATAATTCTAAGATTTGGAATATTGTGTATTTTTCTTTAACAGTTTAGCTGTTATATTTTGCATTTACTCTTAAAAACATACACAGAAAACTACAGAGAAGTGGCCAGTTGACATGGACAAATATCTGCTCCAGGCTAGTTTCTGGTCTACTTGAAGTTAATTGTTTAATTGAAAGGCTTAAAACTATTCACTGAGTGCAAGTGGATCAATTACATTTCATTATGTCTTTATGTTTGATTTTAGCACTTGCTTTTTTTTTCTTAAAGTCTGTGTGGAGCAGTGAAGAGTTACAGTTCACACTTAGTAGTTTTCAGCTTTGTATGTCTCTACAAAATACAGGAAAGCTCACCTGTTTGAATGCGATGATGTTTCTTAGTGAGGCCACAGGACGCAAAGCCTTTTTTTTGGTGTTTAGTGTATTTGCAACAGCCTTTAAGATAACTGTGATAGCTTAGTCTTTGAGTGAATCACAACATGCATTTTGGCCCAGAAGTTGAAAACCATTGAAGTAATTATGGACGCCTACCCTCCCTTTATTTTTTGACTTGTGCTTACAATTAGGATTATTTATTATCATATATATTTTCAGCATTTGTTTGATTCGTGGATATGCATTGCTGTCATTGTATGTGATATTTCTTTTGTAATTATATAATTAATGCTATTTAAAGATGTCATTGTTGCTTGACATGCATTGTAACATTTTCTGTTTCTGTCCGTTTTGCTATCAGATGATGTCAATAACTAAATAGAAGCTTTGATCATTTTGAACGGCTACAAGGTCTACTGTGCTGTTTGATATTTGTAAGAATTAAACCGATACAAGAAAGTCCATCTTTGTAGTTGGTCTGAGGACAGTCCTGTTTCAGCTTTGTTAGTCACTCTGTTACAGGATGCAGCAAAGAAAATGAAACAGGTTATGCAAATGTTCACCAAAATAAAACATAATTTGACTCGGCTGTGCAGTAAACTGCAGAAGTGGATACACCCTTGGGCAATATCACTTACATGTCATGATTTGAAGTTGTGTCACATCTCAATAACTGTATTATTTCTAAGTTGACAAGTGAAGTATTTTATCTTATGAACAAATAAAGAAACAAATACTTTAGAAAGAATAAACAGAAGTACAGGTCCCAAAGTAGAAACTCAGTGCAACAAAAGTGAATACACCTTTGATCACAGTGAAACTAAATTTACTTCAGCAGCTCCAATTAGCCTAATTGCATGAGCACAGTTATAAAATGACCTATGAATACCAGAATGTTCTTGGTTTTGGACCTATGGATTGTGCCTGGATGTCTGCATCGTGGTTCCACATGTGAAGGAAACTGAAAATTCAGACTTTACAAAGATGGAAAAGGACAGGAAGATTGATGACCAACTAAAAATCAATCACATGCTTGTCAGCAGTAATCAGGAGGTATAGAACGAGCTGTAGTACCACTAATCAGAACCACAGTGGCTGTCTTTCTTAAACGATGCCAGAAGCAACTACCTCTGAAAAACAAGCAGCACTGTGATTATAAGTGGATATCAGAGTTTCTGTGACGGCTCAGACAGTGAAGGGTATGGCATAACATCAGCTATCTATTGACGGCATCCAAGAAATCAGCCCTCGTTTGCTCTTCAGCACGAAACTACAACATTAAACTTTACTAATAACATGAAAAAAAGCCTGATTAATATTGGGAACACATTCTTTGGTCAGATGAGATCAAGATAAATTTGTTTGGCTTAGATCATACTTAGGTCCAGCATGTTTTTAATGAACCGGATCCGGATAACAACAGTGAATACACAGTCCTGACAGTGAAGCACAGAGGTGGGAGAATGATTATGGGACTTCATGAGTGCAAAATGTGTTGGAGAGATGACGTTTACAGATGGCACCATGACTGTCTGTGGATATACAGAAATACTGGATGACCATATGACTCCCAGTCTGTAGAAGCTTGGCAGAGGAGGAATATTTCAGCACGACAATGATCAAAAGCACAGTTCTGAAGTCGCCAAGTGCCTGCTCAAAGGGAATCTAAGGGAAACCTTGGATTAGTTGGGTGTCTCTCTTTAAAATTTGTAAGGTTATCATTTTACTATGTGAAGTGCTTTGAAATGACATACACTATATTGCTAAAAGTATTGGGACACCCCTCCAAATAATTGAATTCAGGTGTTCCAATCACTTCCATGGCCACAGGTGTATAAAATCAAGCACCTAGGCATACAGACTGCTTCTACAAACATTTGTGAAAGAATGAGTCGCTCTCAGGAGCTCAGTGAATTCAGGCATGGTACTGTGATAGGTTGCCATCTGTACAATAAGTCCCTTCGTGAAATTTCCTCGATACTAAATATTCCACGGTCAACTGTTAGTGGTATTATAACAAAGTGTAAGCAACTGGGAACAACAACTCAGCCACGAAGTGGTAGGCCACGTAAAGTCACAGAGCGGGGTCAACAGATGCTGAGGCATACAGTGCACAGAAATCACCGACTTTCTGCAGAGTCAATAGCTACAGACCTCCAAACTTCATGTGGCCTTCAGATTAGCTCAAGAACAGTGGTAGAGAGCTTCATGGAATGGGTTTCCATGGCCGAGCAGCTGCATCCAAGCCTGACATCACCAAGTGCAATGCAAAGTGTGGGATGCAGTGGCGTAAAGCATGTCGACACTGGACTCTAGAGCAGTGGAGAAGTGTTCTCTGGAGTGACCAATCACGTTTCTCTGTCTGGCAATCCGATGGACGAGGTTTGGTGGTTGCCAGGAGAACGGTACTTGCCTGACTGCATTGTGCCAAATGTAAAGTTTGGTGTAGGGGGGATTATGGTGTGGGGTTGTTTTTCAGGGGTTGGGCTTGGCCCCTTAGTTCCAGTGAAAGGAACTCTTAATGCTTCAGCATACCAAGACATTTTGGACAATTTCATGCTCCCAACTTTGTGGGAACAGTTTGGGGATGGACCTATCCTGTTCCAACATGAATTTGCACCAGTGCACAAAGTAAGGTCAATAAAGACATGGATGAGCCAGTTTGGTGTGGAAGAACTTGACTGGCCTTGAGTCCTGACCTCAACCTGATAGAACACCTTTGGGATGAATTAGAGTGGAGACTGAGAGCCAGGCCTTCTGGTCCAACATCAATGCCTGACCTCACAAATGCACCTCTGGAAGAATGGTCAAAGATTCCCGTAAACACACTCCTAAACCTTGTGGAAAGCCTTCCCAGAAGAATTGAGGCTATTATAGCTGCAGACGGTGGGCCAACTCCAAGAATGGGATGTCATTAAAGTTCATGTGCGTGTAAAGGAGACGTCCCAATACTTTTGGCAATATAGTGTATAAAACCTCAGTCAGAATCCTCAAACACTGGTTATCAACTTTAATTTGTTAACCAGGTTTTCTTCACCTTCTTATTTGATTCTTCGTCTGCACTAAATGATCCAATTTCACGAAGGCTGCTTCAGTTGAGACGAACAGGTTGTTATAATAAAGAGCTATGAGGGATATAAAAATTTATTATGGTACAAAGTGCTGTTACTGCAAATAAGGCAAGAGAGAGGAATGCTGTTAGAAAACTGTTAATATATTCATGTTACCACTCGGCATTCTCAATGCAGAGGCTTATTTCTAATGTAACAGCTGCACATCAGAGCTCTAAACTTCATTCATTTAAACATGATACTCAACAAGTGCATGTAGGTCCGACAGTGTCTCATAATGAGGAATACGTGGAAATCAGTTTAGCTCTTGGTCAAATCTAAGTGAAATTATTTTTATTGACTGAATATCCTCTGTTTCTGTTCAGTGCTCTATCAGCAGCAGTAAAATAAATGCAACTGCAAATCAGAGCCAAGCATAAAAACATATTTATGCATTACTGCATCATCCCTTGAATGCATGCATGTTCCCATGGCAATACTGTTTGCATAACTGTAACCACATGGCTTCATTCAGTGGCATTCCTAGTGTACAGCTCAACAGGTTTGTAGGTAAAACATATTCCCTCAACTGAGAATCTCTATCGCTTATAGAGAATATTGTCAGGATTATTATTTGAATGCTGAACCTAACCCCCTCCTGAGCAGGTTACTTGTGCAGCATCTAGCAGGTTAAAAGACCTTTGTGACATTAGAAACTCTGATTTTAGGCTCAACATACCTCATTAATCATTAATATTTCTTTGTAATACATCTGAAAGTGCAAGAAATGTGCCTGTGAAGACCATTAAATAAAAGTTGACCACCCGTCCTTATTTCATTCTCATCATTTGACTGTGGATCCAGACGCTGTAGGTTGTTGGTAGCAATCAGCAGCTACAGAGGCATTAAAGTAGCATCATGGTGACCGAAGCTCTGTGTCATGTTTTAATGTTTGGTGTCATATTCGGCTGCTGATTAATTTAGTGTGTTTAGTGTGTGTGTGTGTGTGTGTGTGTGTGTGTGTGTGTGTGTGTGTGTGTGTGTGTGTGTGTGTGTGTGTCAGGGCACTGAACAAACCCAAACCCCTTTGAAGAGTGAAAGGCTCAAAGGATGGAGAGGCAATCCGAGAACTTCACAGGCGCAGAGGGGAAATTGCCTTGAACCT
>OMNN01101599.1:7287-27491 GCA_900302755.1 Chromis chromis
TTCTAAGACCCCATTTACACGGAGGGAAAATGCAGATATTTCCACACGGTTTGGCCTCTCATTTACACGAAAACCCTGTTTTTATCTTAAGAAAACGATTATTTATCAAAAAAAATCTTAGAAATGTGGGAACATAGGGCTGTGGGAACATAGGGCTGTGGGAACATAGGGCTGTGGGAACATAGGGCTGTGGGAACATAGGACTGTGGGAACATAGGGCTGTGGGAACATAGGGCTGTGGGAATATAGGGCTGTGGGAACATCGGCACGCTCCCAGACTAGGCCTGCAACTAATGATTATTTTCATTGTAGATTAATCTGTTGATAGTTTCTCCATTAATTGATTAGTTGTTTGGTTTATAAAATATCGGAAAATGGTGAAAAACATTGATCACTGTTTCCCAATGTCCAAGACAACAAATGTTTTTTTTGTCCACAACCTAAAGACATTCCGTTTCAATTATAGAAGAGGATAGCAGCCTGAAAATATTCACATGTCAGAAGCTGGAATCAGAGAATTTCTGTGTTTTCTTCTTACAAATGTATCCATTAATTGATTGTCAGAATAGTTGGCAGTTATTTAAAGGTCCCACATTATCTCCCTTTTCAGCAAATTAATAAAAGTCTCACATGTTCAGCTTAAAATGCTGCAAAGATGTATGTCGCCATGACTGTACAACCCCTGGTTTTAGGGCTGCTGCTGTTCCCGCCCCTTTCAAGAAGAACACACTGTCTGGAGCTGTCAATCAATGTTTAAGCTACACCACTATTGGTTAGTTAGGTGTTACATAGCACATGGTTCAAATTCTCACTGGCTTGTAAAGCTGGGAGGCTAAATAGTTGTGGGGGGGGCTTGAGGAATGGCAGAAGTAAACATCTTCCTATCTTAACAGCTTTTATTTTAAATCTCCAAGTTTATAACAAACACAAAACACGATAAAAATGGAGTTTCACCGTATGGGACCTTTTAGTAGTTGATAACACTTCCTTAGAATACTGTAGTTGTATACAGGCTGACCAAACTGACCTTTGTTAGGCCAACATGTTTTTGGTGCTGCTTCTCTTTGAGATGGACTCTGATTAGCCTCAGGCCAACTCATCCTTCCACTACAGCTGTGTTTTGAACGGCTGGTGGAACACAGAGTGGTTTAAAGTTTCAAGCAGAAACCTCAGGGGTGAAGTTCAGAGGGCAAAAATTTGTAGTTGCGTAATGGGTTTCACTGACTATGTTGTACACGTTTCCTCCCTCTCATCTGCTTCTTGTCTACCAGTACTCCAAGATAACCCTTCTTTCATTCAGCCAGGGTTTACATTAGCCTGTTTGTCCATAATTGAAAGAATGGAGTGCATTGACCAAGAAGCCCAAAACAAGTCAAAGGCAAAGCACTGATGGTCCACTTTAGAGTAGTCCAGTGTTGCATAACAGCCGGCTCTCAGTATGTCAGTGTGTTGTTTATGTAACCACAACTTAAGTGCAAGGAGAGGCGGGAGAAAGCATTTCCAAAGAAAGAGCAGTCTACTGTTGACAAAGCAGCATAAACTACAAGACCCCTTTCTTCTGTCTACCTCATGTCTTCTTTGTATTGTCTGCCCTCTTCCCTCTAATTGTGCATCCTTTTGTTATTATGAACATAAGTACTAACTTCTCACTATAACAAGAACCAGAGGGAAGCTGTGAGATTTATAACGTATATATATACATATGTATACACGGATGGCTATATTGGCATTCAGGTTCACCAACTTTGTTGTTCCACTGAGATATGTAAGAATGGTGGTAATAATAGACTCATACAGTAGCCTGTCTGGCAAGCCAGTTTTGGCCAGAGCTCATTCCTGCAGCTGCAGCCTGTGAACAGGGACTGCTGTGCACCAGAGGTTGCACAGTGACAGTGGAGAAACTGTGATTCTGGTTGAGGGGAGATAAGAGCCACTGGACCTCTGGAGTATCTCTTCAGTGGTCCAGATAACCACTCCAAAGGTCGGGGTGATGCTGTCCAAGGCCTGATAAAAAGAATTTACACTCACTTGGACAGAGGACAAAACAGATGTAATTATGTACTATATGCAAGCATGAACAGACATGTAAAAGACTGCCCGTTACTTACAATTCTTGACTGTAAACTTATTAGTTAACCATCAATCATTTACTGATCTGATCTTTGTATGTGTCTATCCCCAGGTTGGTGTCTACTGTGCACGCCTTGATTGTGGGCTTGTTCTGTTTGTACATCCTGTGGTTCGATGATGCGGTCAACGCCAACCCTGTCTGGTAAGAGGAACAGAAAGAAAAGCTAATTCAGTAACGAAACACCCATCAATGTCCATCACTTTTGTAATACAGGTGAAATAAGACAAGATCATTTGTAAATAGTGATGTTGTGAGAACCGATACCTTGTTAGCAAATCAATACCAAAACTCTGAAAACATGATGGTACTTATTTTCTGTACAAAAGTACTGAAAGTACCGCAGCTGCCATAGGTAAGCCACTGGAGTTTCTCCAGAATGGCATCAGCAAGTGGAGGTGCTGCGAGTTGTGTAAAAAACGCCTCAAAAGTTGTGTCTGGAGATATTTAGTGTTTGAGCTGATGATCGACCAGTTACAGACGACCAAAATTCAGAACACAGTGTCACATTTGAGACAAGTGGCAGAAACACCTCAAACTGATCTAAGCAGCTCAAGGATGGACGTCCACATCTAAACACAGAATACAACTCTGAGGGAGTTTCAGTTGTTACTTTACTTTTACAACATGTTGTTACAATATTTCCATTATAAAATGTTTCTGTCTGTGTGAACTGTAGCAGCTGCATCTGTTGTAGCAGTGTTCCACACACACACACACACACACACACACACAACATTCACAGAGGCTAACGTTAGCTTGTTTAGGCTAACGTTAGCTTGTTTAGGCTAACGTAGCAGTAACTCACAATGTGAGCTGGGTGCTGCTGATAATGTTAGTAGGCTACATATAGCTGTGTGTGTGTTTGCATGCTGTTTGCAGAAGATTCTGTGGTTGTCCTAATGATATTTTCACAACTTTAGCATTAGGAGGATGTTAGGCAGGAAACCCACACACACACAGCCGACTATCTAAAGCTTGTCAAAGTCCCACAAAATACAACAAAAACTCACATCGAAGACCTCACAAGGAAACTGAATGAGGGAGTTTTATAGCACAGTACTGTTCATTTTAAATACTGGAAGGCTACACTCCATTTCTTTTTGTTAATTTTGCATATACTTTTCATACCTAGGTTATTTATTATTTGCATTCTTTTTTCATATCCCAGGCCACTGCTGTAGAAATGCTATGCCACTATAAAGTGAGTTGACTGGTATGTTTTTTGCTGTTGTATCAAACATGATATCAATAATCACAGAATTTCAGTGGGATTCTGGTATTGTGTTGTCCCTATTTATAACCTGCAACCCATACACCCGTGTACACCCTACAAAAAAAGAATACTGTTGTGTTTACTCAGTTTTAAAGGCAAACTGATGACATTTGTCATTTAGGCAGGATAAAACCAAAGGGGTGTGAATGCTCAGGGCGCTTTTAGGAGAAACTCGTGTTCTCACATCTGCCTTTTCAGACTGGCATTCTCAACTAGCTCACATGGGAAGGATGAAAACACATGAAGGAATGATGGTGGGAGGTAGGGAGTCGTGAAGAATCGTCAGGGTTGGTAGGTAATACCTTTTGGAGTGACAAAGATGGCGTTCCCTTTATCAGAAAGAAAGAGGAAAGGAGGGAGGATGGATCCAACGTGTCAGTGGAGTCTCCAGAGATTTGTAGATTCAGTGGATTTAGCCTTTGATTTTTGTCTTCACTGTCTTCTCTCTGTTTCTGTCTTCCACTCTCTCTGCTACTGCTGACTGTGTTATTTGCATCAATGAATCCTGAAAAAGAGACATGGTAATTTCTCTCCCTATTTCCAATATCTCAATCAGTCTTCTAAAACATTTTCTTTTCAGTTCTCTCTCTCTCTTTCATTTCTCTCACTTCTCCCCTATATTCTTACAACACTTCCTCCTCCTCTTCTCTCTCCTCTTTTCCCTTCTGTTTCGCTTCCTCTCTGGCTGTCTAGCAGACTAGAATCCCACCAACAAGACTCCTTTTCACAGCAAACAACAGCAGCCTAGTCTTCTGCCCAACCCCCTTCCCCTCGCCTCCCCCTATACCAGCAGCCCTTGTGAGCCTCCCCCTGCCTCTAGCTGTCCGTTGTACCCCCACATCTCTGGCTGTCGAATCAATGCAGCACACCTCCCTCGCTTTTATCTGTCTGTCGGCCCTAGCCAGCTTCGCTGATGGAGCAAAAAAAGGGAGAAAAGAGAAAGTAAGGGTGGTTGGGGATGGGGGGGGGTGTAGTCTAGAGGAAGGGGAGAGAGGCTGAAAGATGGGGGCTTCTCTCCCTCCTCCTGTTACCAATCTTCATCTGCTGTGTGTTCAAGTGCTCAATATCTTAGCCCTCCTCTCCAGCACTCTTTGTCTTTGTGAACATTTTTTGGGACAGGATTTTTTTCTGTCACATAATTTCCTCCTGAGAGAAAAGCCGATTCTTTTCAGAAACAGTTTCTGTGTTGGTGTTTCAATTTTATTTCTTCACCTTTTTTGTTGAATTTCTCACCTTATCCTCTTCACCCACCAGCACCTAGCCGATCCCCAGCAGTATCCTAATGCCTTAAAGCTCATCTTGTTGCAACACGGAGTGGTGCAAGCATTAATTCTCCAGTCAATCTGATTGTATTACAGCATCATTAAGACCCGTCACACAGCAGCATTGTTCTCTCTCTGCTGTTCTCAGTAGTGCTTGAGTGGCCAGAGCTGCACTGTTAGACCCTGCATTGTTTTCAGCTGCTGCTCAGCCTCTTTCAGGGTGTCACTCCGGCTGGCAGCGCAGCCCTTGGCTGTTATCATAATCCATTCACTTAACAAGCACCGTGTCTGACGGCCTCGCCTCTGCCGCATTTCTTGATTAGCTTATCTGGACTTGAACCTAACCTGCACAGACTATGAAAAGAATAGAAGACTAAGTTATAAGGTTGTGTTAATTTGAGGTCAACCTGGTGGAAATGTGTTATGTAACACATCATCCTGCCTTCCGAGTTGACATTGAAGACATTGAATGTCACACAAGAACATTTTTATATTCTTGTCTTAAAAATCTCTCTCTCATTTGTTTGAATGAGTGTGCCAAACTGGATTCAGAAAGCTTACTTAACTGTGTCAATTTGACATAAATTGCTCACTTCAACCTGATGGTTGCCATCTGTTCGTGAGTAAGTGAGAGTGTTTATGAGCATTTATCATTAGCATAGTTGACGCCCACAAAATGCTATATGATTTGCTCCATTTGTGTGCAAGTTTAATTCACAAAACAGGGTTTTTCCTGGCTCAGAGGCCTTTGGGGGGTTGACTGCGCAAAACAATAATTATGATCAGTCCATGAACAGTAAAAGGATGTGTTTGTGTTATCTTATTTGCATGTTCATGATATTTTCCACCATTTTATGAACAAAAGATCTATTACGCATGAGTAAATGAAACCTTGTCATTCTGATGTATGTGATCTTACTTTGGTGCCAACTGAAACCTCTTTAGGGGAGCACCAAAAATTCCTTAATGCAGTAAAAAACAGACAATAATGTACCCCCATAGCAAAAAAATAATAATAATAATTTCATGCTACAAAGCTTGAATTGTTGCTGTTAGAAATCAGCTGAGTTGTAGGAGTTATAGCAGGGGGCTTGTGAAAACATGGTGTTGACAGATGAGGTTGGATGGCCAAACAGGTCTTACTAAAGGTGCCTGTGTCAAACTGTGTGATTTAAATATAAGATATGCCAGGTTATGTAGCAAAAGTGTAGTAAAACATAGTGCTAAGATGTAAATACAAGAAATATGTACCTCTGCAGGGCTTTTCCCATAGACTGCATGTAAAAGAAGTTGCTACCCTTCACTTGCTATGTCTAAATGGTGATGGCCAAATTCCAAACTAAAGGCTTAAAACAGCAGTCCACAAACCTATAAGTGACGTCACAGTTGCTGCGTCCATCTTTTATATACAGTCTCTGGTTTCCCCACAAACTTATTTTATGTTTCGCCTCCATAATTTTGGTTTCTGTGTGTACGTTTTCCCTTAACTTCATTCAGATGTATTTATGTAGTAGCCGGCGTATCTGTATCATTAGATGTTATACTCTGAGTAGTGTGTAGACCTAGTTTGCAGCAACAGTCACATCATGGTGTTGTAATCCTAAAGTTCCAACATTGTCAGCATTTTCCCCAAGCCATCATTGGTTATCAAAGTTCCAAATCAGCTGTTGGTGGACATAACTCACAGCCAAAAGACTTTGCCATATTTATTCACTCACATTTGACAACTCTTGTTTCTGATGGGCCAAAATCACACAGTGTATTTAGAGGCAGTCAAGGGTATACAGCTGTCATAGAGATGAATGACAGAAGTACATTACAGGTGATGTTGTGAAACAAAGGACGTTCCACTGAACAACATGCATAAAGACAAAGAGGATTAGAATTTTCCTACCAGCTACTGAATTGCCACTATGATGCTAAAATATTAATGCTCATAAAATTTTAAAAGCCAAAGTAAACTGGCAAACTGTGATGCACATGAAGCTGATATGGCTAACTGAATATGAACTTTATATTAAGTTTTAGTTTCATTTTATCCATTAAACTCAGTTTATTCAGATTCCAGGCTTGTAATTCCTTAACAAATTATATATAAAGTATACTCCGTATAGTATATAGTATAGTATAATCATAAAGTATATGATTTTAATGACAGGCCACAAATTCTGAGCATGAGAGAACTGGTGAAGTTCTCTTAAATATCTTCTATGTGCCACTTAACAATGTAGAACTGTCTCTTACTCTGTAGGACCGAATTCCAGTCAGTTAACCACACATCGAGAAAAGACTATGGGTTTCTGTACATTTAATAAATGGAAGTTGGATCACACTAATATGATTATGGAGAACACTTTGGACTCTGAGACGGCAGCCTGCAGACTCTCCGACTATCACACTATCACTTAGGTTGGGTGTTATCCAATCTGATATTTGCTCTGTGCATTTCAGTCTAAGTGCAGTGGTAAAGTGATACAACTGATCAGCTAACAGGAGGAGCACTCTCTTGTGAAACAAACATTAGATGAGATGCATAATCGGAGCAAAAGAAACTGAATGCATCATTAACAGCGTGACCAAGCTGTTGAAAATTTGCTGATTAAGTTATGGACAAAGTTGCTTGTTCAACATGCCTCAGGTTGTCTGTGATGTAAGAAAAGAAGCATTTATGTCACATGCTTATGATGCAGTTGGAACATTTTCACATTACTCATTATGTCCTTGTAGTACTTGGAGCAAAACGAGACAGTTTGCTGTTTTCTTTATTCTGAAATAATTTAGGATAAGCTCACCGTGGTGAGCCCAGGGTCATGCTGTGGATAAGGTTAGCCGTCGTACAGTAGCTTGTGTGTGCGTGTTTATACAAAATGTGTGTTGAGAGGTCCTATTACACGAGCGGTCAGACAGTCATTTGCTATACGATACCTGTGACTGATACCAGAATCGGATGTCTATTGAAGCAGAGACACCTCCATTGTTATTTTGAACAGAGGTTATTTGCAAGGACACCTAACGGTCACCAGAGCAGGTCAGGGGTCTGTTCATTGAGCGACTGATTACTGTTTATTCAGATGCTGTCAAAGTAGGGAAACAAATGCAGTTAGTAATGGAGGTTTCTCCTTTCAAAGAGCTATTTGTCATGTTATGGACTGACCATAAAAACACCCAAGTTCTTCTTCAGCCTTATCAACATGCTGTTCTTTTTAATCAAGACCTCACCACATACAAGTGTATCACAGCAAGCTCATCAACATTAGCCAATCAACCTTGAATGACCTTTCTACACGATTCATGATTAGTGTGTTAGCCGTGTTATGTTAATTAGTCTGCAAAATTACATCACGTTTTCTTTGCAGAGGTAGACTATCGATCAGAGGAGAACGTTTTTCTAGAATACTAACCAGCTTCCCCCTCCTAGCTCGTTTACCTTGAATGTGATGGTGTTACAATTGTGTTGAAAGTGCTCTTACACTGTGTTCTTTGTTGTTCCCGCAGGGGTGACCCCAACCTTGTCAAACTAAATGTAGCCATAACCTGTGGTTACCTCATTTATGGTGAGTGTTTTTTGTTTTTCCTTTTATCTCCTGTTTAGCATTTCTTCTCACGCACAAACTATGATAATGATTTTATTTCCTGTAAACACACAACTCAAAGGACTCTGAGGTAATTTGATTATAGTCAGAAAAATAAGAGCTCATTCCTTGCCAACTAACGTAACCCTCCCAATTCATGTCATGGTTTTTCTTGGAAAAAGGTTCATGGAACCTCGCAAAATCCTAAAGCTCTACTCCAAAAAACTACTCTACAACGAAAACTGTACTTGTAGAAGCTTTGTAAAAGTGAAGTTTATGGGAGAGCTGTTGTGCTGCATTGCATAGATCAAAGAAACATACTTAAAGAATTATACAAAGAGAGTGGCTGGTGAGTGAAGGTATTGCCCAGAGATAAAATTTTAAAAAAACAACAACAACCTTGAGGTCAACACAGTACAAATACACACAGTACCTATGAAACAAACAAACCACTGGATGTAGTATTAAAGCAAATGAAAAGTAGGAAAAATGTGGTGTTTAAAAAAATATTAAATGATTAAGGAGTAATATAAAATGTTTATATCTCTGTAATCATAATTAACACTTCAGGGAATGTACAGTCAAAATATCTTAAAAGGTCTCTGCTCAGAGACAATGTTTCGCAAGATCTTTGGCAATTAGTTTTCTATGCAGGACCACATAACTTCTACATATGATGCCTACAGTCAAAATATGGTTGCAACAAAGTGAAAACGAGTGCAGATTTAGATTTCTTTAAATATTATTATGTGATACAAATTTGGTTACTGTAAAACATTCAGTTACAACTGTTTAGTTACAAATGATTGTGTGGCTTTGTTCAGCACAAATTTCAACCCAATCCAGTGAAAAATAAAAGATTAGTGAGGCCCAGGAGGAATTGCTCTGAGGACTAAGCTTCAAAAATGTGTAACTAAAAAACTATTTGGAACAGAGCTGTAAGATTATGTAAGGCCACATGGACTAAATAGCAGATTTCACAGAATCTTCTTTCAAGAAATTTTGTTGCATGAACTGGGAGGGTGAAGTTAGCTGGCCCAAAGGCAGTGCTGGTTGTTTTAGCTGCCACTTAGCAGCTTTAAAAGGTCATTTTTCACTTAGATATTTGTATTTATAGGTGCACTAATAAAAAAAAAACGAACCTTGAATACATCAAATGGTACAAAATGAATCAGAAAGTCAATTTCATGTCGTTCATGAGTATTTTTTCATCCCATTATCAGCAGTGAACGAATCTGCACTTCTTGAAACATTGTTTAGTTGGTCAAAGTTAATTAAGGGAATCAGAAATTCCTATTCATGCTGCCTCTACATTCTGGTCTCACAGTTTTAGAAATTAAAGGGTATGACTACAGTTAAGATTTAACATTACATTAGTTTTCTGCCCTAATGATTTATGCATTGTACCAAAAATAGCCAAACTGAGGGTTTCTTATTCTTGAATTTATCTCCGGTGAAGTTGCTGCTTTAAAAGACAATTATGTACAGGATTATTCTCTTAGACCACCTGTGTGACCAATATTCCCCCTGTTCTCTAGACCTTGTGCTGCTAGCATGTAACTGGAGCACTATGGGGGACAGCTTTTTTGTCTGCCACCACTTGGCGGCGCTCTATGCCTATGGATATGTCTTGGTGAGTCCATCATTGTTTAAGTCCTACCGAGGAAAAATTAAGATAGTATTTTAAAACGGTGCATTATTCATTGGTCTTACTGTTTTTGTGTCATTCCGCTGCTTAAATTTCTGATAACATGTGCATTTGATCATTGCAGACACGTGGCGTGCTTCCCTACTTTGCCAATTTCCGTCTCATTTCAGAGTTATCCACACCATTTGTGAACCAAAGGTGAGTCAGCCTATTAGTCAGCATTTCCCAGGATTCATGTCACACTCAGAATATAGCACATCTTTATCCCTGACTTTTGTTAATCACCCTTTCTTTCTAGGTGGTTCTTTGAGGCATTGAAGTACCCCCGCTCACACCGGATGGTGGTATTAAACGGTGTTGCCATGTCGGTGGTGTTCTTTATAGTGCGCATTGCTGTCATGCCATCCTACTGGGCCAGTGTGTTTGCCACTTTTGGCACTCCCGAATTTGAGCGGCTGGGTTTGGGCGCCCAGGTGGCCTGGATCACCTCCTGCATTGCCCTGGATATCTTGAACACTATCTGGATGTATAAGATCACCCGAGGCTGCTACAAAGTCCTGACCGGGAGAGGAGGGCGAAAGGTGAAGGAAGGAGCAGAGGCATTGTCTTCCTCAGACAAGAAGCACGTCAACAACCACACAGACTGAAGAGATTTAGAGCAAAAGGATATGTAGACAGAGACCTGAGCAGGGAGGGAGGCTGGACACCCAGGAACCTCACAGCCTCTCTCTTTTGCTGCAGCCTCAGCGTCCTACCCACCCCCACCCTCAGTCTCAGCCCTTGATCTCCTTGAAGTCGGATAGTGGACTGGGCTAAGAGTCCTCAGGTTCTGACCCCGACATGGGACAAGGAGACTGCTCTTTGACTCAATCAAGCACCAGCGCTCGCAGCCTCAGTGTTTTCACTGACAGATTAGTATCCTGCTGGGTGATAGCTTTCGGTCGCAGACGACAAGGTACAGCTCACAAGCACACTTTTAACACCATCTGTTACTCTCCTCTTCTGTCACTACCACCGTTCCTCTGTCATCTCCTCAAAGTCTCCTCTAACACTCAACTTCAGCCAAAGCCCAATCCTCTGAAGTGCCTGTGAAAAACAGGAAAGCAATAACAGTGGAGGAGTAGGATCACTAACGGAGTTTAGCCCCTTCAGAAGATCTCACTCACTATCGCCCCTAAACAACTTCTTCTCTTGCTCATTCTGCACCCACACCTGAGGAGACGTGGCCTACAGAGTGAAGAACTCTCACATCAGATCCATACAGTGTTTGTGAATCTATAGGGCTCTTGTCTTAAACTCATCAAACCTCACGAAAAGAGACAGAAAAACACCATAATGCCTCTTCTACAGTATCACCTGCTGTGGCCTCCTTGTAACAAGTGGCGCCTACCTATATCACCAGCCATGCCCCTCCAACCTCTTTATAATTTGGATTTTATATTTAAAACACTAAGAATATGCATGCAGGGGAGAGAAAGACGGCCTCTCCAACATCCTTAGCTTCTCACAGGACAGTTTCGCCTTGTCAGTATTCATTGTGGTGGCATCACTGTGCTGTTTTTTTTGTTTTTTTTTGCTCATTTACGCTAGTCTTCAGTAGTTACAGTAATCTTACATTCATTGCAAACCTCTGCCTCACTGGGTAGGGCTCCACTATCCAGCTTGAACGTTTTTGTTCTACCTCTCCCTCTGCCTTACAAAGACTTTGTCAGTCAATTCCTCATGAGTTTATCAATTGTGTTTTTTTTTTCTTCTTACCACTGTAAAAAGTGACTGAATGCTTCAAAACAGGATCGGTTGTGATTATCACTGGCTCAGAGGGACTTCTCCCCCATGTACTTCCTCTTCCATGTAACCGTCTTCAGAGCTTTTTCCAGCCAATGCAGTGAAACAGAGCAGCGTCACTTTTCTCACAATCTCTCTCCAGTCAGTGTGTCTTTCTAGAGAAACACCCCCAGAGGCTTCTTCCACGTATCTCCTCTGTTCTCGGTGACTCAGAGAACCTAATTGAGGAAGGGAGTAGGAAAAGTTCTCACACATACATCCACGTGTTCCACCTTTTTTTTTTTCCTTCCTCAAGTTTGCACATGCACAGGTAGCGTGCAATCAATACACTGTATTCGGTGCCCTTTTAAAACACCAACATGGTGCTCGTCCTTTTGCAGAATGTCAGCAATAGGAATGCTAGCAATATACCATTTTTCGAAATTCTCTGTCGAATAATCAAATTCGTTTGGATGTACCCAATATGTGATAACAATATGCTGTCGAAAGCAACGTGGCAATCTGCATGTTTGTTTTATTTTTCTGTATAAACTGTAAATCATCACTGTAGAGCATGGTAAGATTGACATATTTCTGTGATGCCTTAGTGAATAGTTGAGATAGATGAACAACATCTAAATATTAATTGCATTAATTTAATGCTAAAAAGGGGTTTGTCTTCCAAAATGTTTCTCCCTCTCAGAGCATACTCAAAGCATGTACGTATAGTATTTTTGATTATTTCTCCTCTCCCTGCATGTCTGTACAGTATAAACACATACAGTAGCTATGCAGGCACCGTCTGCATACTGTATGTCTAACTCACTAAATGTTACCACATTCTCTGTATGCCAGTTGGCTTAACTTAGTTTTACAAATTCATTAATTCTACTTGTTGTACAGTCTGTTGTCAGCAGACTCTAATAACTACATAGCTGATATCCTGACAGACAGAAACACAGGAGGTGTTTCAGGTTTGGCTTTTGCCTCACATGTAGAAATAGATGATCTGGAATGAAATCTACAAAGAATACGTTTGTACTCGGCTCGCATGTTTACTCATGTGTCCTCTTTGCTTGAGAGTACTCCACCAGTTTAGCATTGCACTCACATAATGTTGTCAGACTCTTGTTGGACAGTTTTTAACTTATTAACCAGATATTTGACCCCAGTTTCGATCAGCAAAAACATGGTGATTTATGTTTCCATAGTTGCACAGATGTAGTGGAATAGCAAGTGTGCAGAGCTCAACAGAAGAGGATGCAACAAGTAATCAGCAAACCTCAAATAGTGGAAAACACAATGAAAATATGGCATTTGTTTGTTTCATGTATTAATTTGAGTGGCTCCCAAAATGTCCCGATACCTACATTACCCACCATTAACTTGACGTTTAACCGTTCAGTCGACAGTTTAAGTTTGTTATACTACTATTGGCTCATGTTGCCTTATGTTGCTAGCCTCAAGGTTTGGTAAACTCATTTGTTTCTAACTCCACACATCCATTTTTCCCTCTCATTCTCGTAAAAGGCTAAACTTTTTTTCCCACATATCCCATACACCTCACCAACACTACCTACACAAACAGACTTGATATGCTAAACTGGTGGAGTTCTCCGTTAAGTTTTAGTATCTCTAGTTGAACACATAGTTATAGTAGTGTGAGAATGTGTGGGTCGGTGTTGTCACTGTGGAAATATTAAGCACACTCCCTGTGGTGCCGTATCTCTGTGATCTCCTGTGTTTCTGTCTGTCACCACAAAGGAGGGGCTACAGTATCTTGTGCCTTTACACAATCGGTGGATGTGATGCAGTGAGATTTGGATTAGCATGAACTTTCTAATGTAATATCAAGTGATTATCTCCTCTGTATTCCTAGCGTATACTCTATGTATATATTTTTATAACCTGCCTGCACAATGATTAATCCGGCCAAGTATTATAATCCAAAGCTGATCCCTCCTGGGGAGCCCGTTTTGTGTTTGATTTTTGTGCTCTCCTGAGTAAAGGGGTATGTCTCTGAATGTTGTGATGGGTTATTTAGTGGCATTAAGATGATCTCACATTTGTCCAAGGTGATGATGAAAATGGAAATCGAACTATATTTTTTGACATAAACTCTATAAGCTATACAGGTAGTTGATGGGAAGGCTAACATCTCATTTCTCTGGCCTCCTAAACTCAAAGCTGTGAATATTCAGTCGAGAAACTCCAGAGCGTGGGAGACTTTACTGAGCCTGGCCGAGCAGTGATGCTGATGCGCGTCTTGTAGCAGCGTCCTGTGCTTTCTGGATGTCTTTGAGTTTAGACCGAGACTGCTCTTTGGTGCAGGTCTCACGCACAAAGTAGAAAGTACACATCTAAGAAGTACGTTGCCTGGTTGTCTGCAGACTGGACAAACAGAGTTTTTGTACTCGTCAGGGTTTTCTACAGAGTATATTTCAAGAGCAGATATCTGTGCTCTATCTCACACCCTCGGGCTGTTTGGAAATTGACAGTGAATTAATGCTGAGTTTGATTCGGCTGCTATTATGAGGCCATGATCTGTACTCTGTAGTATTGTATCAGGTTAGAACAACCAAATGGCTTCTGTGTCTTTGGGGAGGCCTGTTCATTATATTATAAAATGAGCTTATTTAGATATATATATCAAAAAGGTATATATGAATCACCTTAATATCCTTCCCAGTGATCAAAGTATTGACCTCCTATAGGTACAATATTGCAAAGCTGCCCCTGAATTTGGTATTCAAACAGTATATTTTACTCGTCCTCTCAAGGTTACACATGGTACCTATAGGCAACAGTAATTTTCGCCCCATTTTTGTTTTTCTTAAATCTCTGATCCTGTGTGTACAATGAAATATAATCAAGTGAATCTCAAGGATGACAGCATTTGTATAACGGTTAAAAAAAATGATAATCAAATGACTTGCCAGTTTTCTTTGTTTTTCCTGTGAATAACTTGCCAGTGTGGCTTCTCCTCCTTCCCTTCTTCTTTCTTTTTGTCTTTTAATGCAATGCAATTTCCTGTTATGATCTTGTTCTATTTTTTTCTGGAGATTTTAATGTGAAGCAGCCTACACTACTCAGCCCTCGGGGGTCCTCGTCTGAGCGTTACCTTGTGGCTCGGGCTGTTGTCGTCTACAATGACCACTACTAATGATCACGTAATTGTAGTGCTGAAAGCTGAGACTTACTTGAAAGTGTTGTTCTTCAATAAAGTTGAAGACTAGAAAAAAATTGATGGTGGACTCTCATTGTGACTCCAAATGATCATCATCACTCTAATAATGATGTGTTTTAATGACTTTTATAAACAAGGGTTCAGAAAATGTACTAACATAATCAATAAAACCTTAATAAGCAATACAATGATGACATCACATTAAAGTTAAGTCTTAAAAAATGGGTTTTATAAAGTGGTATATAAAAAGTCAGTGATTCTTCAAGCCTTATCTCCTCAGGCAGGTTGTTCCAAAGCTGAGGGGCCCTGATGGCAAAAGCACTGTCACCTTAGATTTAAACATTGACTTTAGAACAGCCAGAAGGAACCTGTGAATCTAAGGCTGTGAACTAGCTCATATGGGGTCAGCATTTCTGCTCTGTAGCTTGTGACCTAGATGTGCTGTAAAAGTGATCAGTGAAATCTTAAAATCCGCTGTAAAACAAACAGGGAGCCCAAGGAGAGCAGCCAGGATTGGTGCAATATATTATCTACTAAAACCAGTAAAAAGCAGAGCTTCTGCATTCTCAACTAGTTGGAGGTGACTGAGTGACTTCTGGTTTAAGAGAGTGACTTAAATCATGGTATAATGGTATAATTTATTTTTTTCTGTTTAACAGATTTTACCAGTTTTGTTAAATTCCAAATAATATCGAATAAAATCACAGAAAAAAGGATTAATTTACAAGATGACTGTAAACAAAACAGGCCAGAACTGTAAATTATGTCTACATCAAAAAGGTTTTCTTAAAATATTTTACAGTTTTTTTAATCATATTTTTTGGCACCCTTGCTGCCAAATGTTCACCATTTTCTTACAGAATTTTGCTTTACTGTGTGAGAACAACCTGTCGTACAGCATGTAGTCCTGAGACATCAACATAATAAACCAGCCCAGGTATTTGTCAGCAGCTTTATGACACCCAGGCTAGCCAAAACCAAATACTGGTAGCTGGCACCATTCCTCAGTGTTTGTCTTTTCCTTTAAACTGGGTTTGAGAGTGAGGAAAGTGATGGAGATATTCAACTAAAAAGGAATTTCAAAATACATACTGAGACCCTCAAAATGAGATGAAAGGGTAAAAGGAGAGGAGCGCCTGAAATAGGGATGAAAGAGAGATGTAAAGCAGCGTGAAAAGTGAGAGATTCGGAGGGGGGGGTCTGAGCTGCAGTTGGTCTGTGATTGAATCCATCTCCTGTGTGTGTGTGAGCGAGTGTGCAGCGATCGGTCAAGGGGCTTGGTCAGAGTCCGTGCCTGAGGAGCTTTACCAAACATGGTCACATAACAGAGACTCAATGAAAATTTCCTTCTTGCTACTACAGCACACATTCACAGCAGAGTCGAGCAACTGCAGTCATGGACAGGCTGAATATCATCACCTGCATGTTTTGTACACAGAGAAACACACCTGCATGTTACTAAAATACAGCATCTGTCACCACCCTGATCCAACGTAGTACACAGATTCTGCTGTTTTCATAGCATGGCTCATTCTGCAAGACAGCCAGAGCCTCTCGTGTGTGTTTACCTTGTGTCAGTTGTGTGTTTGTAAGACATTTTAACTTAATTAATTCATGTCTATAAATGTCAAGCCTCCTCTTCTCCTCATTACAAGGTCCAATATCTGCTCCTTGTACACACCACAAGTCAGTCAGCCACAGTATTGAGCGAGTAATCAGTCTGTAAAAACAAATAGATTATAGTGATATGCCTATTTCAGGAGGAATTTATGCTGAAGACCTTTCCCAGACTGGGGGAAACAAAAACACATATCAAAAAAATTGAACATTCCAGACTTTGGAGAAGCGATAAACGGAGCCCGTTTTACAAGGTGCTTAAACCCTTGGCAAGAGTTGATTGAAATGATTTTAAAGCCATCTTGTTAACAAGCAGCACCTAACTGTCACCACCTGCCTCGGCCAAAGGTGTCATGAGCCGGTGAGTCAGAGCCAAGATTAGGACGTGTGAAAGCAACTGAAAGGAAGGGACAGGCTCTATTTGGTGCTGCATTACCCTTCCTTCAGGTCCCAGTGGCACAAGGCGGAGAGCAATGACATTCACCACATCCTCACTTAGTTGTAACAGAGAAAAAGAAGAGTTTTTCATAAGAAATTTAAACAGTGACAACACTGAAAATAGTTAAAATATAAATATTAAAAGAAGATGAAAAAGCAGCTAAAATAGAAGTGGTGAAAGAAATTGAAGTTTCAGTTTAAGTGTTGGTTTACATGTGGAACTGAAAGTGATGAAAAGAGTTTGCCTCAGTTAAATGTCTCATATTGTGCCCCTTTTCACCATAATGGGTCTTTTTCTGCTCAAAATACTGCAAAGATGGTTCATTTAACCCTGACTGTATAACGCCTGGTTTTAGGGCTGTTCTGAACAGGCTATTTTGCTGTGAAAACAAATGAACTGCATCTGTTCCTGCCCCCTTCAGGAAGAACATGCTGTCAGCATCACAGAATAAGCTGTATGACTAATGATTAGTTAGGTGTTACATCACACCTGGGTCGAATTCTCACTGTGTTATAAAGCTGGGACTTTAACTAGTTGTGGGGGACCTTGAGGAATGGCAGAATGACCAAGTTTATAACAAACACAATAAAAATGGATTTTTACCATATGGAACCTGTAGAGTCCAAACACTGAAAGGAGTTGAACCAGTGCAATTGATAAATTGGAGGAGCCAGCTGAAATGGAAATCCTGATAGGAATCAGAATGATAATTGTGCATAAAGATTATAGATAAGTGCTTAAATTGACAGGTGTCAGTTTCAGTGAAAATAATAAGCACTGAAAGCAGTGTACTGTGGTGGTTGTAGGGGCTTTCATTCAAACTTTTGCACCACAAGGAGTTGAAATGTTAGCTTAAGAGAAAGACATCAAAGCAGGGGAATAGTACATTAAAGAGTAAGAATTGAATGAAGTAAGTAATTGATTGAACTTGAAGTGTGAAGGGTAAACAATGGAAGCAATTGAGAAGTGAAGGATCAATGGAGCTAAAATGCAAGTTGATGTGGTAAAAGTAATTGTATTTATGCTTGTGTCAGTGTTACCTCAAGTGAAAGTACCTGAACTAAACTTTATGAACAGTAATATTTAGAGAGTTAGGAGGTTAGTAAATATGAAGAAGTTTAAAACTCAACATGTGAGGTTTTGAACATAAGTTTAGCACTAATTTAGCAGCAAACAACCATATCCTATGTAAAGATATAGTAGAGTAATGGCATCCTTATCAGGGAATGAAGTCACACTTCGTATTATATTTCAAGCTTCTCTGTTCTTACTTTTAGTAGTTTGTCTGGCCATGTGTGCACATTAGTGCATGTTAGTGCATGTAAGTCCCTCCCCTTGAAACTATTGGCCCTCCCTGTGCTTACAAACAGACATTGGAAAAGCAAAAGCGTAGTCCAGGGTTCAGCCGATGCCCTAAAAATCCAAAGAATTTAAAATCAAGTAATTCATTTATGTGATTTACCTCATTTATACGTTCTTCTTTCATTACAGCTCATTGTGAGAGTCTCTACCGATGTTTTGCGGCTTTCCTCTGCTTCTCCTCCTTTGTTCATGTCTGTTCTGATCCAGTCTATTTGGGAATCAGAAACACATGAAGTGGAGCAGAACAGACAAAGTTATTTTACAGTACTGGTGTGGGCTAATGGTTTGTTGGTTATTGTGAATACAACCAGTCTGTTTTGAAATGAAATGCAAAAGAAGAGGGGAGGTGCAACTAACATGCCAGTTTGTTTTGGTCTTAAGATGCTGGGGTTCTAGTGATACCAGTGATTCTGAATGTCACTTTAACTTTTTAGCACCTTTGTTTTTGATTAATCTGTTGTTTAAATGTGAAGATGAGAGACTTGAGAGGACTGAAAGGACACCAGTCAAAAAAAAAAAGAGATGGGCTTAGTTAAAAGTGTTAAAATGTGAATGTGTAGCCACCTTAAAGCAGTTGAAGTGCAGTTTTTAAAAAAATTGCAAATGTCAAATGAAGTGGTAAAAGTAGCTGAAACTTTGGCTTAAGCGTAAGGCCTGAAAATTAACAAGTGAAAGCAGTTGAAGTGTGAAAAGAGAGCACTTGTGTCAGTTATTAAAGTTTGAAAACATTTTGAAGTTTGTTGAAGTAGTCAAGTGTTCAGAAGAACAGTAAATATTAATAAAATACTACTGATATAAATACAAGAATGTGATTCTAACTCATGGTGAAGTGGGTCTGAGTTGACGCTTGTGCATTTGTTGACCAAATCCAGGTTTGTTTGAAGCTTCCTGTCCTACTGTAGCGACAGGTTGGAATTATGATGCCATGAACTCAGCCTTCAGAACTCCTGTGAGCTGCGTAGGATCCTGAGGCCTTCTACCATAAATAGCCAGACGGAGTGGAGCGAGCAGAGGGGTCGGTGGGTGGAGGGACAAGCGGCTTACAGCGAAAATGCTTCTGAAAGTTTCTCAAACTGCACTAATCTCCTCTATTCCCTTCCTTCCTTCCTTCCTTCCTGTGTTTCTGCATCTTTCTTCCTTAACAGTTTTTGTCCTCTTGTCTGCATTTTGTCAAACTTTACGGCTTCTTCTCAACCTCATGCCTTAACAGCATTTCTTTATGTTCACCCTGGAGCTCTCCTGCCATCCAACATATCTCTCCACGTATCCCTTCACTTTGAAATACTTTCTCTGAAATGTGTGTACACTTTATTTCAGTCCCATTAGAAATTAGAAATTGTAAATCAGCGGACAGTTAAACTGCTCCTTTGTTTGGATCGGTGGTTCCTTTAGATCTCGCCATCCGAACTAAGCTCTTTAAAAACGTGCTCTCATAAAACACAGACGGCTATTCAAACTTAAAATACTGTAAATACAAAGAACATAATCGCTAAATTTCTCCTCCAGTTGATAAAACTCTGACACGTTTATTGTCTTTTCCATAAAGAAGAACTCCTTACTCATCCACTACCATCTGCAACACAATGAACGCACCCAGACGTAACCTATTAGCCTATGTGTCAGATGAATGCAGGGCCAACGTAAGCAGCAAAGCCCACCGCGCAGTAAATATCTGACTTAGTCTGTTATTTTTAGTGTGAGGGATTCCTCCTTCACAAGACATTACATCTGCATCGCTCTCCCAGTCCGCTCAGGCCCTTCCCTTCTCCCATCATGCCCAAATAAAGTGTCCAAATTCCATGTGTGTACTTCTTCTCTCTGTGAAATGTTTAAAAGACCCATGCTTAGTTTGTCTTTCTGTCTGTGTGTCTGTGTGTGTGTGTGTGTGTGTGTGTGTGTGTGTGTGTGTGTGTGTGTGTGTGTGTGTGTGTGTGTGTGTGTGTGTGTGT